>WAAD01004484.1:0-42288 GCA_013389945.1 Fregata magnificens
CAGCCGCTCCTCATAAGATTTGTGCTCTAGACCCTCCACTAGCTTCATTGCCCTTCTCTGGACACACTCCAGCACCTCAATGTCTTTCTTGTAGTGAGGGGCCCAAAACTGAACACAGTACTCGAGGTGCGGCCTCACCAGTGCCGAGTACAGGGGCACGATCACTTCCCTACTCCTGCTGGCCACACTATTCCTGATACAAGCCAGGATGCTGTTGGTCTTCTTGGCCACCTGGGCACACTGCCGGCTCATGTTCAGCTGGCTGTCAACCAGCACCCCAAGGTTCTTTCCCACCGTGCAGCTCTCCAGCCACTCTTCCCCAAGCCTGTAGCGTTGCATGGGGTTGTTGTGACCCAAGTGCAGGACCCGGCACTTGGCCTTGTTAAACCTCATACAGTTGGCCTCGGCCCATTGATCCAGCCTATCCAGATCCCTCTGCAGAGCCTTNGGCCCATTGATCCAGCCTATCCAGATCCCTCTGCAGAGCCTTTCTTCCCTCAAGCAGATCAACACTCCCACCCAACTTGTTGTCATGTCATCTGGAAACTTGCTGAGGGTGCACTCAATCCCCTTGTCCAGATAATTGATCAAGATGATCTGCTCCATAACCTTCCCTAGCATCGAGGTCAGACTGACAGGCCTGTAACTCCCTGGATCCTCCTTCTGGCCCTTGTTGTAGATGGGCGTCACATTTGCTAACTTTGGCAGGTGCACCCGCCCTTACTGAGACCAGGGCTTTCCAACTGTTGAAGCAGAACAGCCGCTGCTGCTTTTCACACCCTTACTTTCGCGCCCTCGCTGCCTTGTTGCCGACAGATGGAGCCCTCGGCCTATAGGCAACAGACATGACCAGCTATCACAACAGATCAGATTCAACTGGGGTATAAACGGAGCCCTGCCGGGGTCCAATTGAGCCCGTCCTCCTCGGAGCAGCAGGTCTGCAGCCGGGGACTCTCCCCTTGGGTCGGGATGCTGCCTAAGGTAACTCCTCAAGGTTGAGAGCCCTCATTTTCTTAGGTGAGTGATTGTGCCTTTTGGGTAAACCCTCAAGAATTCTTAAGGTCAGTTGGGTAGTAATACTTCCCACCTGACATCCGAAACCTGTGATTAATTAATGTTCATTGGACTATCAAAGAACTTTTGGTTGGAATAAATTTTTATTTGGGTTATATCATCTGTTTAATTCGACTTTGTGCACCTCCACAACACTAACCTCCATTCAACTGGGACCTCCCCGGTTAGCCAGGACTGCTGATAAATGAAGGAAAGTGGCTTGGTGAGCACTTCTGCCAGCCCTTGGGTGGATCCCATCTGGCCCCATAGACTTGTGTGTGTCTAAACGGTGTAGCAGGTTGCTACCATTCCCCTTGGATTGTGGGGGCTTCATTCTGCTCCCCTTCCCCGTCTTCCAGCTCAGGGGGCTGGGTACCTGAAGAACAACTTGTCTTACTATTAAAGACTGAGGCAAAGAAGGCATTAAGTACCTCAGACTTTTCATCCTTTGTCACTATATTTCCCCCTGCATGCAATAAAGGATGAAGTCTCTCCTTAGTCCTTCTTTTGTTGCTAATGTATTTATAGAAACATTTTTCATTATCTTTTATGGCAGTAGCCCAATTAAGTTCTAGTTGAGCTTTGGCCCCTCTAATTTTCTCCCTGCATAACCTCACGACATCCTTGTAGTCCTCCTGAGTTGCCTGTCCCTTCTTCCAAAGGTCATAAACTCTCTTTTTTTTCCTGTGTTCCAGCCAAAGCTGTCTGTTCAGCCAGGCTGGTCTTCTTCCCTGCCTGCTCATCTTTCAGCACACGGGGACGGCCTGCTCTTGTGCCTTTAAGATTTCCTTCTTGAAGAATGTCCAGCCTTCCTGGACTCCTTTGCCCTTCAGGACTGCCTCCCAAGGGACTTTGCCAAACAGTCTCCTAAACAGGCCAAAGACTGCCCTCCAGAAGTCCAAGATAGCAGTTCTCCTGACCCCCCTCCTTACTTCTCCAAGAATCGAAAACTCTATCATTTCGTGACCGCTATGCCCAAGATGGCCTCCAACCATCATGTCACCCACAAGTCTTCCTCTGTTCACAAACAACAGTCCAGTGGGGCACCTTCCTTACTTGACTCACTCACCAACTGTGTCAGGAAGTTATCTTACACATACTCCAGGAACCTCCTAGACTGTTTCCTCTCCACTGTATTATAGTTCCAGCAGACATATGGTAAGTCCCCCAAGAGAACAAGGGCTAGCGATTGTGAGCCTTCTCCAGCTGTGTATAGAATATTTTGCCTGCCTCTTCATCCTGGTTGGGTGGTCTATAACAGACTCCCACCATGATATCTGCCTTGTTGACCTTCCCCCTGATTCTTACGCATAAACACCCAACCCTATTGTCACCATCAGCATATACTAGCTGCATGAGGCACAATACCTAGGTTTTATTGGTCTGATACAAAGCAACACAGAACAAGAAGAATGATCACCATCTAAGGGTAAATTTACCAATTATTAATACCAATGTTATGTTAGAAATGGTTGGAAAGTAGATCATGACTCTGACAGTGATAGAAACATTTCATCAAGGAAGGGAGGCAGGGCTCTAGAAGAAAAGACTTTGCAACTGACAAGATTAATGGAAATGCAATTTTGTCTGGAATGGTAAAGATAGCGTTAATTGAAACCAAACTTACTGTTGTACATGCAAAAGTAGTTTTTAATTGCTTTAAAATATTTGCAATTTTAGGTCTGCATAATAAAGCATTATTTGAAATAATTCTAGTATAGCTTCTCAGCATGAAGAACTTCTTGGAACTGCTGTTGTTGCTAATGTCTGGGAAAATATAAAAAATGACAGAGAAAGAGCCTTTGAAACAACAAATGTCTTGCAGGGTGTTAGCCATAGTACTTCAAAGTTATTGTCTGACTGCTAGAGCAAGACAGTGTTCTTTTCTAAGACTGAATAATCATTAAATATATGGATCCTCAGTTGAGAAACCCCCACAACTTTCAACATTACCCCAAATATTTTTGTTTCTCTTGAGGAAACAATTTAAGATTTAGTTAAGATGGCATGTTCTTTCCTGTGGCTTGCTGTCTCCAAGGGAATATCAACATTTCTAATAGCTGTTGACTGTTATTCAACTGTAGTAGTCAACTTAATGCTTGATTACCTTTAAGACAAGAATGAATCTGCATTTGGATTATATGTGTATACTAAAATATTAAAAATTAGTATATTATATATATTGTATATTATATATATTGTAGTATATTAAAAATATACTACAATAACATCTTTTGTACTGTGGCAATGTATCACCCTTTGTACCTGATAGTATAAACCTTCACTTTTGGGAAATATCACTCCATCGACAAACTAACGGGGGAAAAAGGAATATGCTCCAGATTCTAGTTAATTAATTGCTCAGCTCATACGCTACACAATACTCCACAGTAAAAAAACAGAGTTGTTGCCACTTGATCTTGAAGTTTTTTTAGCAAAAGTTTACTATCTTTTTTTTCTCATCTCCAGAAGCATTTCAACATTACTGGATTTGTTTCATTTTGTGAATGTATGCAGCAGTAGTGAGGATAATGACAGGATGGCTATGTTCATATTACACAGCTCAAAGGATCTTGAAATATTTGTCTTGCTTTAAAAACTCTTTTTTTAATGGGGGCGAGGGGGTATGTTAAAAGAGTATTGTATAGTTGGGTGTTATTACTTAAGTTCTTTAGGGATTGTTAAGGTAGGTTGATGTATTTTGTGTCTTCAGTAGTATTTCAGTGAATGAACAGTATTTGTCACAGTGTCCTAAATGTGGATTTTTTTTTTTATATTGTCTTAGAAATTAGATATATCTGGTCTTGTCTTTGCTGAATTTTATGACATGATGCATTTGTTGAAAGAGAAATTAGAACAAAGACTGGGTGTCATTAGTTGATCATAAATGACAAGTCATCTAAAAGCACACCAAGACAGAAAAAATGGGCAGAGCTGTCAACTCAGTGGTAAACAGCAGTTTCCTAATGTGACTTCCTGTTTTAATTTGTATAAAACTCATTCATAATGCCAGACTAGACCCCTTACTCTTAAAAAAAATTAACTTTATAGAAAACCATAAGAATTGCTGGAGGTTTGAAGAACTGATAAAAAGCTAGATAAGGAACGTTTGTGTGAAAGATATTTTGTAGTAAGAGGTCAAAAAGAGAATGTCTACAAGTCTCATAGCTTCATATTAGATTGTGAGGTAATGTCCATTTTAAGTCATAATTCTATCAGTTTCTTAAAACATTTAATATGCTTTCTGTTCATTATTATCTAATGCAGCAGGAAAATTAATATTCTTTCCGAAGGTAAATGGAGTTGCAGAAATTTTAAATATATTGTTACTGTCATGACAGAGCTTAAAACAAAAAATAATTTCACTGTAAGGGACTTCATAAATTACCATATTACATATAATGTATTATATTAATTATATGACATGTTGTTCTTATGTAAAACATTTTATTTTGATATTTGTAAAATGAGTACCACTTGAATGATACAAATGCAGCTTATGATAATATAATTAGGTAAATGTTACGGAAATTTGTATTTTCCTAAAGGAACCTAAGAATTTAAACTTTTTAGGTGGTTGTCACTTCATTTTCACCAACACTGGACACTTTTAAGATTCAGCTGGACAGTGTGCTGGGCCATCTTGTCTAGACTGTGCTTTTGCCAAGAAAGTTTGGACCAGATGATCCTTGAGGTCCCTTCCAACCTGGTATTCTATGATTCTATGACTCTATGATTTGATTCAAGGAATGTGGTCACCCTGCCAGCACCATACGCTTCAAATGGAAAAAAATTGAACGTCCTGTTCACACTTTGCATTTTGAATATCAAGAAGCCAGGGCTGAAACTTATAACAAAAATCTGGGTAATGTCAGGAGAACAAAGGGATCTGCATCTCTCCCTAAGGCAGGTTGCTTACCAGCTGAAAGCCCTCTTCTGTCACAGTGCTCTGCTGGATGCTACATTTGAACTCCACACTTCTAAAGGATCAGGAACAGGTAAGATCAGCTGTGCTGTGTACTAAAGTAAGTACTAAACCTGTAAGTATCTGTAGTCTGAAATGTTAGGAAAATGCATGTGACAACATAGTTTGTGGTAGGTGATGTCATTTATCTACAAGAACACAGCAAAAATAATCAAATCTCATAAGAAATTTCCCCTCAGCTTTAAATCCCTTCTCTGCAAGAATTAGCTGATAAAAAATTACGACAAATACAATTGTTGTCTGAAGAGGTGATATGTTAAAACCTAAAACTACATTCACCAGTGTAGCTCTGTTTTTCATATTGTTTTCAGATACATTAATTTTTTCATATACTTCAGGATCTTCAGGGAAAACTTTTTTAAAAACCTCTTCCTTGAGGATGCCTGTCTGTTTTGTGCCTCTTTCCATGGAAAAAGGTTTCCATCCTTTTTCTTTCATTAGTGACAGTGAGAGATACATCATGCATGTAAAAAATCGGGATTTCACAGCTGACTCAAGCTTTGGGAAGTCTGTGTTCACAACTTTAATTCACTTTGCCTCTCCTATTATAAGAAACACTAGGTTTTTCTCTCAGCTGTGGCTGTCTTCCATTTTCTTGTATCTCCGCACTCCTGTGTGAAGTATTTGTGGTTTTGCTTGAACTACTGGCCTAAAGGGCTGAGCCCTCTTTGGCTTTACCCTGTATAACATGTTTGTATGCAGACCTTTTCAGACCAGAAACAAAATAAAATGATCTAGAGGGACATTGCTCCCTTAAAGAATATCTCTAAACAGCAAATAAATCTTTTATATGATCCCTCTAGGCAGAGCAAACTGTGGTAGGGAGGTTCAAGTTTATGTGAACCTTTAGGACACTGAGCCTTTAAAAAGAAATGTGACTTCACCATTGACAGCATTTCCCAGGTCTTTTTGGATTTCTTTCCTAAGATAAAGCAGAGAAAGCAGTGAAGAAAATCCTCCAGTGCTGGGGAAAGCCTGCAGGAAAACTTAGCATACGTTTCTTTAAGTGACAATAGTTGACAGACCTTGTTACCTACAAGGTGCCTCTTCTTTTGTGTCTTTTGTTCTGCTGCACAGCTGAGCCGACACGAAGAAAAAATGTCTAACAGTTACAATAGAAATGAGAACCCTGCTTTTTGGATGTTTGCAGGCACCCTTTGTTTTGCCCTTCTGCTCAACCTGCACAGACCTCTCAACAATTTCCTTACCTCTACTGGTGACAGTAAAGCATTTACTATCCACTGCTGCTTCTATTACCCTCAATGAAGTTAAAGATCACCATTTGATCTTTAGGTGCAGTATGCAACGTAATTTTTGTCATCTTTTTATAGCATTCACTAGTCATTAAGTCGATGGCCGACAGGCTGAAATATGTAAATTAGCTAATTACCTGAGTGCTGACATAAAATTTAGTATTAACTCTTGTCTTCTCTGTGGAAGCTGTCTGGCATTGTTAGCTCCAGACCTTCAGCGCCGTCAGTTCAGTTATATTTCTGTGAACACATACCGTATAGGTCCTGTATGTTTTCTGTCTATCCTTCCTGTCATTCGTTGCAGCTTTTCTCATCTGGGTCTTTTCAAGCACTGCAGTTGGTATTAGCCGTAACTTATTTATGGTGTTTTTAATGCCCTCTAGTGGTACTTCTAACTTTTATTATGGTGGTACTCAACTAGGCTATGCTGAGACCTTAACATCAAGATGGATACACGTGAGGGCTTTCAGAGGACGCAAACAGTAGGGAGCAGTCTGTGCCATCACCTCCAGTTACTGCGCTGACTGTTACAGAGCTGCCACAGCCACCTACTAAGTTTGTGTCTAAGTACGTACCTGCAAACTTCCCAATCAGAAATGCACCCTGCTGCCCCCATCCCCCTGCAGCTTCCTTCCATGTAACCTTTCCAGGCTAGCGTCCCCCATCTTCCAGCGAGTCCTGTCCAGTGAGCTATGTGGTGTGCATAATGTGCCATATCCTCTGGCAGATGCTCCTCACCTCACCCCTCTCGCTCCCATGAACAGAAGAGCAAGTCTACCACGAATTTCATATGGCGCATGTGCTTGCTTCAGGCCACAGTTCCCAAATCTACCTGTGTGTAGGCTCTTAGAGAAGCCAGGTGTCATACAAGAGACAGGACCACTTTACCCTTCCTCCAGGGTTTTTCTGTTTGAACCAGTGTATGTGCCATTAATTGTATGAGTGGTACTGTCTAATACACTGAATGTCTCTGGGTACATCTCAGGTGATCAGTGTTTGCATTTCTTGTGATAGCTGCTGCTTTTGTTACAGATGTAGTGTCTGGAATGAAATGCAAAAATGTAAATCCAGAGCTGAGTTCCTACATATGAACAGAGGTACTCTCAGAAATACTAAAATAACTATGTATAGAGGAATAAAAGAAGTAGACTGGAAGAAAGAAAAGGTTATGAACTCAGAATGACTTGAGCTTTATTCCTGACCCTTCTGGTATGCCTGTGCCAAAGTATAAACATCAGTTTGTTATTATATTCTGTGTTTCTGGGCTTCAGGGATTTGTGGATTATGAAAGTTCAGTCCTGGAAGTAGGGTTTATGTATACACAATTTCTTTATATTTTAACTTCATTAAAAGACTGAAATATTTATAAATTTAATGCTTTTATTTTTTCAGTTTTTTAATAAAATTATGATCCACCTGAGAAGAAAAAGAGTAAAAAATAAATTTTAACCATTTTTTTTTCTCAAAAGTAGAGGTAAAATTCAACCTTTAAAATTTTGCTCTGATTTACCAAAGGCTTAATAGTGAGTGAAACAACCAATTCCTGTTTAAATTCAAAAATCTTGTGTAATGCTAAGGCCTGCGAGATGGTGACCTGTGAGACTAGGAGAAAAGGGACACAAGGAGGATGGGCAAGAAAAAATATTAGCATGTCAGGTGGACAGATACTCACATAAAGTGAACAGTTAGATGGTCTTGTATGAAATATAGAGGCATTAAGTGCTGCATAAAAGAGATCAAAGGAAAATTCTGCTGCTAAAATTAAGTAGGCAGATGATGAAATTTCTTTTTTATTAAGATGTGAACTGAAGCTTAAGCAGGGCCAAGAGGGGAGATCCTAGAGCGAAAGGAGGTCATTTGCAATTTAAATAATCTATCAATGAATTAAAACATGAAAGGGATACCAGGGTGTGGAATTCAACAGCTGAAGTTGAGAAAAGGATTAAGTTACTGTTGTGATACATTTTAGGATGTAATGAAACACAATGGTGAACTTCGGTTGATGAACAGTTGTTAGAGCAAATTATATGTTAAATATTTGAGTAACTGTTAAAATGTCAGTTTCTGGAGGAATGAAATCTGCCTCTGACAATACAAATAATTTTTTTCTTTTATTCTAAAAATTTTTTCAGACTGAAAAGTGAAGTATTAATAAACTATAACTTTCTCAAACAGTAAAATAATTTTTCTAAGTAATTTCTGTTAAAAGTACCTTTTTCACTAAAAGTACCAAAGTGTTAGTCACATTGTTTTATAACAATATTAATAGTTGTATATTTTAAACAATTACTGTAACATTACTTTCTAATTTGCAAATACTTGTCTAGTGTTTATTGTTTTCTATAATGTCTGTAGTGTTTGCTATGCAACATTCTTACAGTTTCTCTTATAACTTCTTTATATAAAAATCTAATCATATACTGACAGCATAATTGCCAAGTATATGGATGATCTACATTTTACAACTTTATTAGCTTTTTAATCTCACTTGTAAATTTTGACTGTGGTGTTTTGGGTAAATTTAACCTAGACAACATCATCTTTCCAGAGCATAATTACAATATGCTAGATGAAAGACTATATACAGATAGTAAACAGCTAAACACCATTATATGTGCAGGTGAGTAAGTGCAGCTAAGCAAAAATAACACAAGACCTTCCCATACCAAAACCAGATGAAACAAAGGATACAGGAAATAAAGACTACTGTTAAGGATCAAGACTTGAGAGTAACATGACAAATTAATATTTCAACTTCATACTTTCTGTAAGTTTGACGTTTTCATAGAAAGAACAAACCTGAAGTATGAACTGAGCATAACTGGTAATGTTTTATTTCCTTACATCTGTAGATTAATGAAACCAGTGACCTTGAGTTTGAATAAACAATCCTATGCATTGTTATAGATGTTCAATCTGCTCATGTGAAAGTCATATGAATAGTAACTTAGCAAACATTTGTAAGTGTGTTTGAAGAAAAAGTAAGGTTTTCATAACATGAAAATAGACTTTAATTTCTAGAACAAATAAATTCTAAGCAGAGCTTCAACATCCACTAGCACTAGAAACTGAGCAAAAAAGTGAGGAGGGATTGTCAAACTACTCTAACAGCTGGGCTCCAAAGTGAATGTACAGCTCAGTGATGCGTTGGACTCATCCTTTAGTTTCAGGTTGCAACAACACTAGAAAAGATTATAGAGATGTAATTATGAGTAACAATAAATCAGCAGGATCAAGAAGTTTTTAACCAGGAGGTCCAAAAGAAAACAAATATGACATTACTGAACAATTAACTGTGATTTGTAAGTAACCATTTTAATTAGCTTTGGTACCTGGCTAATGGGAAGTTACAATCTTTAAAAAGAGATCCAAGGGAACTCACAGAACTAGACAACTAACTCTCACTTTCATGTTGAGTAAATCTTTTGAAATGCTAGAAAATGGTCACATTAATAAATATATGGATAAACATGATACAATGGGGAACAGTTAATGTGGCTTTTGTAAAGGGGAGCCATATTTCACATTAAGTTGTTGTATGAAGAAATCACTTGAGCACATAAACAAATTTGATATGTTTGTTATGATATGCACACATTTGCAAAAATCTGTTGAAGTCGTCCCTCATCAAGGTTGTTAGAGAGACTAAGCTTCCATGAGATTACAGGGAAGACACCTTCATGAAATTGCTACTGTCCAAAAGAGGAAAAACAAAAGACTGGTGTTAAGAAAAGATACAATCAGTATTGTGAAGTCCCTTGTGTTGCACATATTGTTTGCTGTGCATCGTTCCACTACAAAATTACAGAAAAGTAAAACTCACTGTTCTACTGAGCAATGATCATCAGAATTAAACATGGTACTGGCAAGGGTAACTTTGATAATGAACGGTAGAGAATGGTTTCTATACAAGGAGAGATTTTATAAGCGAGGTTATTCAAATTTGGAAAAGGGATGACTAAGGATGGTATAATTGAAATATATGAAGTCATGAATGACAGGCAGAAAGTGATTTAGGAGCTGTTATTCACCATTCATAACACAAAAGCCAGCAAGCACCCAAGTAAATTATCAGGGAGAAGTGTAAATTGCCTTTCATATAATACATAATTAAATTGTGTAACTCATTGCTGCAAGATGTTTTGGATGCCAAAATATAAATCAGTTCAAAAAGCAATTAGCTTAACGAATGGAAGAAAACCCCATTAAGGGCTATTAAATACAACAATGTGGGTACAACCCTAAAACCTCATATTTCCAAAAGGAGTCTTCATAGAGAGAAGTGTATAACTATGCTTTTTCTTTACCTATATGCACCTGCAAGAATCCAGTCCTGACCAGCATGGGAGATGAGATTCTGGGCACTATAGACCTTTGTTCTGATCTAGCATGGATAGCCCTGTCATAATCCCTTCTGCTTATCCCTGAGGAGGATTCAGGGCTGTGAATGCAAAAACAGGTATATGCAAAGCAGTCCCATGAGAGGACAAGGGAATTGCCTTCAACTGTTGCATGTGAAAATAAATAAGAGAGGCAGTACAAGGTAAGGATATTTTATCCAGATCTATGTCCCTATCCTGTGCACAATATAGATATAATTAGCTCAAACCTTAGATTGGATTTCAAATTCTATAACATTAAATTGAAATTTTCAATAAAGTTTAAGCACAATGAAATAAATTAGTTGTCATAACTCTTTTTATGGNTTTCTATGTTATTTTATTGCCATTTAAAAGAAAGGTCTTTGAATAGGTTCCTTGTAATCCAGTATTTTTAAGGGCTATAGCCAGCACTGAGGAAGTGAAGCTTTGGAGTAGTTTTCTCGTTACTTTTTCTTTCCCTTTTCAACATTCTGTAGAAAGAAACCCTTCTCTTTCAGTCATTTCTTTAATGACCTTTGTCACCAGTCTTCAAACTGAGCTGAAGACTTTCTGTGAGGATTTTTGCCATTCTTGCACAGAAGTCTCTGATGTAAACACTAAGGAGAAGCTTTAATTGATATGCTTAAAATAATTAGAAAGCAACAGAGCTCAGCAGGGCTGTTTAGGACTAAAGGCTAACAAGGAACCAAATCCCCAGACAACGATGTGATCATTAGGAAAACTCAGAGATAAAACATGACATTTTGGAGAGCTAGGATGTGTGATTCAAAGTATTCCAAAGAAAATAAAGAAAAAAAAAAAAACTTGCAGAAATAGTGCTGTGGAAATAAAGTAGAATTTTTGCCTCTGTGAGCTCATATGTGGTCTGTTTAAAGTATAAGATTTTAATATTGCTTATGGCTGTGACCATCGTTATAGATACAGTTGAGACATTCTTGTGAAGCTCTTATATGCAGTACTTAAAGAGCAATACTCTGTTTTTCTAATACCTGATTTTTTTTTTTTATTTAATGCAGAGATGTATTTCCATTTATTCACCGTGATAGAATAAGAGCCATTTATTCAGCTGATAACAGAGTGGTAAGGGCAGGTTTGCTAACTCTTTTGAATAGCTGAAAACTGATTTAGGATAAAGACCAGGTGTAAGCTGCCAATGAGTCATCTCCTTAGAACATGAATATTACTACAGTATGTCCAGTTTATGTCACTCACATTATGAAAGAGGATCAGGACTTGTCTCCCTTCAACCTTCCAAATTATAACTAAAATGTGTTGTGTGCTCCAGAGTTTGGAATAAGTAGCATTCAATTTGCAAATAAATTAACATACGTTTTAGGAAGGGAATGTATGTATTAAACAGTGAGCTGACTATCTGCAACTGTAGCTGGTTTGTCCCGCTTGAATCTAGTAGTTTTCATTATTTCTTGATCCTAGGTAGAAGCAAAATAATTCTTCCGACAGTTTGTCTTTCTTGACATTTTACCACATGTTCTCTGTAATAGGTCGCAGATAGCTTTATATTCAGTATCCCACTGTTATTAATTAAAGAGCAGTGTATTTCCAGTGTAGTAAATTGCTAAGCAGTCTCACTAAAGTCTTAAGATAACAAGACTAGAAAATAAGCTTCATTGGCTTTTGTGTTTTTGTTACAGATAAAAAGACTGTACCAATACACTGTACATACCCGTGCTAATGGCATTAGCTGGACTGTGCATCATGACTCTACCAGTGCCTGCATGTGGAGGACAATGTTGTTTCTGTGGCACAATTGTGATGGGTGAGACACATCCAGCACCCAAATTACTGAACATCAGCTGTGGAGCCAGGGCAGAGGCAAAGCAGAACTTGTGGGTAAGGGTGTGAGGAGACCTAAAACTGGGACACAGGGAAAGGAGTGGGCTATTTGATTTCCACATAACAATGCTTCCTTAACTGATGCTGGAACTCATATTCCTGCAATGAATAATGGTGTATCTTCCTTAGTAACGTTCTCCTTTGTTTAGTGAAAGATAATACAGGCATTTTCTTCTCTCATCTGCTTTTTGCAGCAGTAGCAGTGGTAGCCTTGGCTAACCCATACTTTTAAGGATGTGCTTTCTGACTTTCTAAAACTCTCTGAAAAGTTATAATTCAATAGCCTGGCATTGTAAAAACTGGTGAAATAATACTTAATGTGATTTTCACCAATATTAAATTATATTATTGTGTTCCTCTATAGAATAGAGAACAAAGGAAAGCTTATTTTATAAGAACTAGAGTATCACCCAAATAACTCTGTGGTAAGAAACCCCCAAAACATTTATTATTTATTTATTTGTTAAATAGAAAGGTGGTATTATTATTATTATTATTACTACAATTATTATTTGTGTGGATCAGGTATTCATAAGAAGTAAGAAAGGACAGAGATACATAAAGTTTTGGAGATGAAAAGAGCAAAATTCAAGTCCTTGAAATATAGAAAAAAACAGACATTGAGTGAAGTGTGTGGATGAGGATGTGGAGATATAGAAATATGTACATCTTAAATCTAGACCATATGAAGTTGAAATAGAAAATAAAAAGTGAAAAACCCTTGGAAAGAAGAAAGCTGCTCCTAGAATTTATTTGGAAGAAGCAAATACAAGTGTCCTGGTAAAATGTGCAAATTCTTATTTGCTAGAAATACTTCTCTACAGTTTAACAGAGCTATTGAGGGAATAATTGCAGAACAGAATCCCAGCAAATAAGACACAAAACACTTAGAAGACAACAAGGACATGAGTAGTATCTGACATACAGCAGTACCTGACATGAGTAGTATCTGACATGTCAACAAATATCAAACAATGAAAAATTCTTTCTGCTAAAAGGTAACAGACTTTGTAGATAAGGAAATCATTAGATGTCATACTGTCTTGCTATTAGGTCTAACAATATTTTCTTCCATGATATCTTTCTAAATAAGTACAAAGAAACTACTTTTTTTTGTGTTTGAGGAGCACAATTCTGATAGAGTATTCATGTTTATCAGTACTTCACAGCTAGCTTTCTAGGTAGGAGGTACTGGACAGGATATCAGAGGGGCCTGTCCTACCTTCAGTTCTGCTCAGTGTTTTATCAGCCAGGATGATGGAGTAGAAAACCTGCTTATTAAATTGGTAGGATGGATTGTAAGGATGCTGGGAGGACAGAACAGGTATTCAAAACAGTCTTAAATCAGAGGAATTAATCTTAAATAGTTGGATGAAATCCAATAAGGTCAAAGCTTACTCAGAAATAATGAAGTGCACAAATACACACTTGTGAGCAACTGGTCAGTTTTGTAGAAAGGATTAAAGGATCATGATGAACATAATCAATCATATGGTTGCAAAACACAGAGGCAACTCTGCAAGGCAGGTGTGGTAATCCTCCTTTCCTCCATTCCCATAAGATTTCAGAGCAATATTGTATCTAGTTTTTGTCACTGCACTTTGGGAGAGGTGTGGTTCAACTGGAGTCAATCCAGAGTAGGACACTGAACAAAATAAGTAGTTGAAAAATCAAGTCCTGTTAAGAAGCACTGAGCATCTTAGGTCAAAAAGGGTAAGCCCTAGGGGAAAGGCTTAAGGGGGAGTAAGTCTTCAGGTACCTAAGGATACATGAAGGAACCCTAAAGGGTTGCGGCAAACAGAAGATAGCTTGTCAATTTTCTATGTCCATAATGCTACAAGAATAGTGAAATTCTGGAATACAGTGGTGGGAACGTTACTGTGCCTTCACTAAGAGAGGAATAATGTAGATATTACAGATCCTACTTTTGAACATGGTTGTGGACCTTTCCAGATCTTCAAACCTGTATTGCAGTAATCCTATGATTTAGGCTGCTGAATTTTACTACTTAATTGCACCTATTCTATAGTCACTTTCTGGGGTAAGGTATGTGTATGTTTTGAGGGAGTACAAGGAAGGAGGGTGTTATTTATATGAAGACAGGATTAGAGGATGGAGATTTTACGGTGTGATAAAAATACCAGCTGTAGGAGAGGCATCAGCAACAAATATTTCATGTACATTGAAGGCTAAGGTCTCACCACAGTGTTTTGGAAAGTCTTTGAACTCTGTTGAATGCAAAAATCAAAGGAAAATAACAAAAATTGGTACGTTAGCACCTACAGTCTATATCCACAGAGACAGCAGTTGTATCTTTCTATCTCTCAGTGTCTTCTGAATCTTATTGTATTGCTCTATTTGTCTCAGCTGTCTCGTAAGGAAGCAGGTTGTAATAAATAGGAAGTTATATGAGTGACTTCTGTATGAATGGCTTAGGAAAGAAAAGGTGTTTGCTATGTTTCTGGGGTGTTTTTTTTTTTTGGTTTATCTGCCTATTTTCACTATCTTATACTTAACTCTTTATTCAATACCTCATAAAAATTTTGTAAGTGTTCTTTCTTTTTATCAGGAGTTACTAGCATCCTTCTATGTATAAACTATTCTCATAAATATGTATGCTATCTTCTTAGCACCCTAATTTAGTTGAATATGACAGTAGAAATCTGTTGGCATTGTTAATGACTCCTTTTCTTTTAAGAGAGAAGATGTTTGAAGTTGACTTAAATATAATAATTTCAACATTAAATGGTATGAGCAGCACTGAGCATAATATTTTGGAGTGTTTTGAAGAGGCTCCCATTGTAATATTAATCACATTTTTTTTTTCAATTAGCTTGTTCTTTGAAAGTACTTTTCATTTCCTTCCTTCCTTCCTTCTTTCCAGCATATTGGATTACAAAATGATTTCTTGAAAATATTCCTATATTCCTCTATGATAAAAAAACATATTTTACCATAACTTTTACTTGAGGAAGATGTGTTGTATTACCACCAATAAATGCCAAATATGTATTAACTTATATTATAATAGTTTCAAATTATATGCTGGAATTCTTAAAGTTAGAACAAGATCCCATTTTGGCAGGAACATGGCATATAGCCTTCAAATATGGAGGTATCTCCTTCTCTTTGACTACAGAGGAATCCTAAAATAACGAAGCTACAAACTTCAGTGTTTCCATCAAGATTTTAAATTAAATGGAATGAATCTAAGTCAGAATAAGACTATGGTAATCTCTGAAATGCTCACACTTAACAGATAAAAGAAAGAAGAGTGTCTTGCAGTAAAATAGACTGGGAAAAGAGTTACAAAAGAAAGGTGCAATCCATGTACATCACTTTAAACCTGTCAAAATTTTGAATACTGTTGCCTCTGTTAGACATATCCTGGAATGTCTGATCTAATGTGGTATTGTGCAGTGCAGTAGCTCATGTCAGGTCAGGAGATATAATGCATATACCAAGAAATACAAAATCATTTCCTTCTAGCTTTCCTTTTTTTTTTTTTTCTAATGTTAGAGAACAAAACTTAATGAAAGTGTTTAATTTTTTCTGATGACACCTAGACTATATGCTCTCTTTTACTAGTATACAGAGAAACTAGCATTTTTCTGCTTGGACACTGCAACAAGATACAACAGCAGGTGAAAAGCATGCAGTGAAAAACATCTGGCTGACTGTGTTTGGTGGATCTAAACTAATTTCTGTTCTGCTAGTCCAACTGCCCTTTATTTTGCAGGTGGTTTTCTTCTTTCTTCTCTCCCCCTTTGCTGTCTATCCTTTGCATCTAAGGTTTACACATGCATCAGCTTTTCTTGGGATCTGAAAAGAATCATCCAGAGGAAAGGATCTCCATTGCTCTAATAAAAACTTTTAAAACATAGGCCGTGCACACAAGCAGGAAAACAGATGAGTCTTGAATTGCACTCTGAAGTCCCATGTAGCCTAATTTAGAGGTAGACAGTGGTTCTGATGGATCTTGTACAAATATTTTTTCACTGGCTTTCATAGATGTAATCAACATGTTAAGACTGTTGTTTTAAGATCTCAGGCTGACTTAACCTTTTATGGCAAATAGAAGGAAGTGGTGTTTTCTACCTTTAAAATATTTGTGCTTTGTTTTTCAGTGTCAGTATACTGGCTCCTGAGTACTGATAATAAATTCCCACAAGAATTTTAAAGAAAATAAATACCAGACAGAATATGATGACACACTGCTACGGTCAGACTTAAAGAGAAAGGAAGATGTATACCAGCTAAGAAACAAGACCTGTAGATGATTTGTGTTTTGCTGACAATTGGACTGATTTCTTTGAAGAGAGATGACTGACTTCTGACTTAACTCATAGTTCTTTATACAGGCACAGTGTCAACTTCCTAGATCCAGGATGGCAATGTTTGTTACCAGGCTTACAATGCAGGTGAGTTGAGGTGTCATGGTTTAACCCTAGCCAGCAACTAAGCACCACACAGCCACTTGCTCACTCTCCCTGCCGGTGGGAAGAGGGAGAGAATTGGAACAGTAAAATGAGAAAACTCATGGGTTGAGATGTGGTGTGAGGAGCAGAAAAGGCCTTGACTGTGTAAGCCCAGCTCAGCAGTAACAAAAACAACCTTGTATTATCAACACTGTTTTCAGCACAAATCCAAAGCATAGCCCGTAATAGCTACTATGAAGAAAATTAACTATCCTGGCCAAAACCAGCACATTCTCCACCCCTTATTACATACCATTTATGTCATGCTCAGGTCCCACACTATCCAATACAACCTCATTAACCACCACCCCCCATCCCATCCTTTGATATAATACACAGATATTATTCCTTTAGTCTATGGATCACCCTTGTAAAATGTCCATAAAATGCCCATAGAATGTCCACAAATCTCCACAAAATGTCCACTGAGTTCCCCCATGACTTTGGGTTCCATCTCTTATGGTGGTCACTCAGGACATGAGAGATGGTGTCTTGCATGGAGTTATTGGACACCAAAGCCAGCTCAGGTTGGGTCACTGCTGCAATTACACTGTTTCTTGTAAGGTTTCTCCTCCATTAGTTCAGGTGGTTCCTGCTATAGTNTGCCGGTGGGAAGAGGGAGAGAATTGGAACAGTAAAATGAGAAAACTCATGGGTTGAGATGTGGTGTGAGGAGCAGAAAAGGCCTTGACTGTGTAAGCCCAGCTCAGCAGTAACAAAAACAACCTTGTATTATCAACACTGTTTTCAGCACAAATCCAAAGCATAGCCCGTAATAGCTACTATGAAGAAAATTAACTATCCTGGCCAAAACCAGCACATTCTCCACCCCTTATTACATACCATTTATGTCATGCTCAGGTCCCACACTATCCAATACAACCTCATTAACCACCACCCCCCATCCCATCCTTTGATATAATACACAGATATTATTCCTTTAGTCTATGGATCACCCTTGTAAAATGTCCATAAAATGCCCATAGAATGTCCACAAATCTCCACAAAATGTCCACTGAGTTCCCCCATGACTTTGGGTTCCATCTCTTATGGTGGTCACTCAGGACATGAGAGATGGTGTCTTGCATGGAGTTATTGGACACCAAAGCCAGCTCAGGTTGGGTCACTGCTGCAATTACACTGTTTCTTGTAAGGTTTCTCCTCCATTAGTTCAGGTGGTTCCTGCTATAGTAATTTTCGTACCACGCAACTCAAATCCTGGGTTACAACAATTTAAAGGTATTTCCATTACAATCTCCACCCATTGCCCCTCTGGACCAGACCACTGGGTTTAACATTGCAATGAACTCCTCCCCTTGCCTCTGCTCTGGCTTGGACTTATCCACAGACTACAGTCCTTTAGGGGCATACCTGCTCCAAGTGGAGCCTTATCTATGAGCCACAGTCTCTCCAGGGGTATACCTGCTGCGGCATAGACTTATCCACAGCCACAGTCACTTTGCGGTGCACCTGGTCCAGCGTGGCCTTCTCCATGGGCCACAATGCCTTCAGAGACATACCTGCTCCAGCATGGCCTTACCCACAGCCACAGTCCCTTCAGAGCTATACCTGCTGCGGCATAGACTTATCCACAGCCACAGTCACTTTGCGGTGCACCTGGTCCAGCGTGGCCTTCTCCATGGGCCACAATGCCTTCAGAGACATACCTGCTCCAGCATGGCCTTACCCACAGCCACAGTCCCTTCAGAGCTATACCTGCTGCGGCATAGACTTATCCACAGCCACAGTCACTTTGCGGTGCACCTGGTCCAGCGTGGCCTTCTCCATGGGCCACAATGCCTTCAGAGACATACCTGCTCCAGCATGGCCTTACCCACAGCCACAGTCCCTTCAGAGCTATACCTGCTGCGGCACAGACATAATCACAGCCGCAGATGCTTCGAGATATACCTGCTCTGGTGTGGACTTATCCACAGCCACAGACGCTTCAGCGTGTCCCGCTCCCGCGTGGAATCATCCACAGGTAACAGTCCCTTCGACTCGAGTTCACACTGGAGTTCCAGTCTGTCCAGTACAGCAGCGATGGCCTGGCCATCTGCCAGCCCAGGCGCATGGCCATTGCTGTTACTAAAATGTTCCCGGGCACAGCAGAGTAAGATGATAAGCAGTACTGCACTACAGCAAGCAGCAAAAGCAAAAAGCAGCCACTAACAAGCACTAGACTCTAATATACGATAAGGCAAGCAAGCCCCATGGCAAGCACAGGAGCCTGCCGATTAACAGCTAAACAGCAATAACAGCTATAAAATTGATCTAGCATGTTCCAATCAAACCTGTCATTATCTCGAATCCTTCGAGCCCCACCTTGGGTGCCAAAAAGGACTGTTGTGGTTTAACCCCAGCCGGCAACTAAGGACCACACAGCCGCTTGCTCACTCCCCCTCTGGTGGGATGGGGGAGAGAATCGGAAGGGTAAAAGTGAGAAAACTCGGGGGCTGAGATGAAGACAGTTTAATAGGTAAAGCAAAAACCATACACACAAGCAAAGCAAAACAAGGAATTTCTTCACTACTTCCCATCAGCAGGCAAGTGTTCAGCCATCTCCAGGAAAGCAGGGCTCCATCACTCGTAACGGTTACTTGGGAATACAAACACCATCACTCTGAACGTCCCTCCCTTCCTTCTTCTTCCCCCAGCTTTATGTGCTGAGCATGACACAAAATGGTATGGAATATCCCTTTGGTCATTTGGGGTCAGCTTTCCCGGCTGTGTCTCCTCCCAGCTTCTTGTGAACCCCCAACCTACTCGCTGGTAGGGCGGCGTGAGAAGCATAAAAGGCCTTGACTCTGTCTAAGCACTGCTCAGCAGTAACAAAAACATCCCTGTATTATCAACAGTTTTCAGCACAAATCCAAAACATAGCCCCATACTAGCTAATATGAAGAAAATTTATTCTATCCCAGCGAAAACCAGCACATGAGGAAAGGTGTTGTTTATTGTAATTTTTTTTATCTTCTAGGTCCAAGATACAGTGAAATTGAGTTATGCAACTGAATATGGAATTTATTATATTAATACTAATTTTCTTAAAGTCATTATACACAAATGGCTGAAGTATAAGAACAGTCATTAACTAGAATGTTGCTAAATGATGGTGACTATAGGCTAATGATTATAACTGAAAGTTCATGGGATAATAGTCATAACTTCAATGTCAATATAGATGGGTGCAATTTGCATTGGGGAACAAGAGAGAAAAAGGAAACAGGAGGGTAGTAGTCTTGAGATTAAAATTTGACAGTAAAATGCATATTGGTTAAGTATTTTGGTTACATGTTACAGAAAATGAGCAATCGCTGTGGTTTGTGCCTCAAGTTTTCTAGGATAGAAAAGAATAACAATCGTAGACCACCTTCAGAACTTCAAATGAAGTCAGATTACTGTGGAAAAACTCAGATCTTTAAGCATACGTGGGTAACAGCCATGCATAACGATCCCAGTCTTATGATGAGCCAGATAGCTTCACTAATTCTATGTATGATGACTTGGTAGTCAAAGAAAGTGTAAATCTCATCTGAAGGCAGAACTGAACTAATAATGAGAAGCAACAGGTTTAAGTAGGGAAGAAACAGTTGCTGTGTGTCTGTCTTTGTACTCTGTGGTAGGTGATAATCCCAGTTCACCTGGCTGCACAGAGTTTTGTAGGTACAATGTACAAAATTAATGTGAATGAGGTTGACATAGCCTGCCTGTGAGGGGTGGTTTTGTTTATCACATGCCGGAAGCTGATGCTAGTAGTACCGCAACAGCTGATTTTAGTAGTACAACAGCAGGAGACTGCCCAGCGGCATGTCCTTTCCTGCAGGAAGAGGCAGCTCTGCTATTGATACTTTCGTTTCCTGACTAGAGTTTGCTTCGTAAGGCATACTCTTGCCCCATTTCCATATTTAAGCCTAGTAACTCAGGAGATAACTTATTTTCTATCTTGTTTTCAGTGAAAAAATATTTTTTGAAATGTTTGAGAAACTGCGAGCTGGAAGTGCCTGTAATATTTACACATTCACTCGCATAGATAATGCGTTTTATGAGTTCTTTAAGGATCAGTGCAAACACTGTCATTGATGAACTAGGACAGAATTAACACTGTTCTGATGAAATTTGCCTTGCTATCCCCAGCAGAGAAATGCTGTGACCACCAGTTAGGATACCAGCAAAAAATAACAAAAGAAGATTCATCTTGGAGAAACATGGGCCAGTGTATCTGTGGACTGGCAATAAAAAATTCAGCTACTCAGTGGAAATAACATGAGATCAATATCACTCAGAGAAACATAGTGGTATACTGGGCAGCAAATGAAATGTTTGCATTCACCTTTACTTCCAGCCACACTATGTTTTAGACTTTGCATTAATCAGGACACAAACTGGGAAGGTATCTCTTTCTCCTCAGCTGGAAAGAATGGAAAAGAATATTGCATTGAATTTGGGATGTTAAATATCCCAATTTATGACGCAATTTACTACCCCTATCTACTAAACTCCTACATACTACCAAAATCAAATTAGGAGAATATTCCAGCTAACAGAAATGAGCCTATGTCTTCCTGTTTTAGTACTAAACTAAAACTAAACTTTGAGGACAGGAGCAGAGGATGTTCTGCAACTGAGATATGCATTATGTTCTTCTGCCAGGTTGCTGATCTGGAGAGAACTGTAGGGTACAAACCCTTCCAAACACTCGGAAAGGGTTGGAAGAAAGTTCTCAACAAACTAGTTTCTTCCTTGCTTTACTAGTTAATGTAAATCATTAAAATAAAATTACTACAAACAAGTAAATAAAACATCTAGCAATTGCAAAGTAACTGCTGCATATGTTTCAACAGCAAGGAGGAATATTCCCCAGACTACTTGTACTTCAGGGAAACCAATCTTCCTTTCCCTTGTCCAAACCCATGTGCCTGCACAGCTAGAAAAAGAGCAAGAGGAATTTCTCCAGAGCGTGAATCAGCTGAAAGCTGTACCTTCAGGTATTCTAAAATGTATTCTGACTTCTTCCCCTGCTCCAGAGTGGGGTCCCACCCACAGTAGACAGTGATTCATGAACTTCTCCAACACAGATCCTTCCCACAGGCGGCATTTCTTAATGAACTGCTCCAGCATGGGTCCGCCATGAGGTCACAGGTCCTTCCAGAAAACCTGCTCTGGCATGGGCTCCTCTCCATGGACCACAGGTCCTGCCAGGAGCCTGCTCCAGTGTGGGATCTCCACGGGGTCACAGCCTCCTTTAGGGCACAACCACCTGCTCCAGCGTGGGGTCCTCCACAGGCTGCAGGGTGGATATCTGCTCCACGGTTAATCTCCATGGGCTGCAGGGGCACAGCCTGCCTCACCACGGCCTTCACCATGGGCTACAGGGGAATATCTGCTCCGGTGCCTGGAGCACCTCCTCCCTCTCCTTCTTCACTGACCTTGGTGTCTGCAGAGTTGTTTCTCTCACATATTCTTACTTCTCTCTCCCAGCTGCTGTTGCGTAGTATTTTTTACCCCTTCTTAAATATCTTAAATCCCAATGTTGCTGATAAGTTCAGCTTTGGCCAGCATCAGGACTGTCTTGGAGCTGGCTGGAACTGGCACTGTTGAACATGGGGACAGCTTCTGGTGTCTTCTCACAGAGGCCACCCCTGCAGCACCTCCACTACCAAAACCTTGCCATGTAAACCCAATAAAGTGGATAAGAAAAGAAGGATCTTTATTTAGGCTATAAAATGTAATCAACTCTGTCATGGTGAGATTAGCATATACTGTGTTTTCAGACCATATAAGAAACATATGTTCCAAGTCTTATCTCAAGTGTTTTACTGCCATAATATTAGGAGATTTCCAATCTGGTTTGTTTACATCTGTTACAGCTGTGTTAATAAAGATTCTTTCAGCACACTGGAGGGCTTAAAACTAAGCCAAAACTTAGAAATATGTGGGAAGGGAATTTAGTACACTGACTGCTAGAATTATGCAAAGGACAATCTGTGAATCTACTAAATGAAATGAATAAAGAAGGTGAAGAGTCATGTGAACAATTCAAAACTTTAAGACTGCAAAAAATACCAGATCACTTTTATAAAGAGCAAGTTACCTTGACCACATATCAAACACTGAAAGATTGAAGGATTCTGGTGAAAACAAAAGAAAAATTTCTTACCAGGTGGTGTGATTAAATTTTAATAACAGCACCTAAACTCTAGTTATATTTAATAAGCTGCTATATTAGGGAAGAAAAAATGTTGAAGTAAACTCTCCCACACAATTTCCTAGTCATAATCCTCCCAATTCATTCTACAGATTGAATAATACAGTATGAAATGTACTGATTAATAGAGATTATGTAATAAGAGACACTTGTAGAGTATCAGCTTGAGTAATGTGGCTACCAGCTATATAATATAGCTATAAATAGAACATTAAGGTGAATGTGATTTAAAAATGATACATGAGAAAAATAGAAAGATATTTTAAATATTTTAATTTTTTTTAAACTGAATTTATAGGCTTTACAATCTTAGAATGGCTAGTGACTCCTGAATGTGCATGTGTGTTTTCAGTGGTTTACCAAGAAGCAATTAAAAATTATGTTTGCTATGTCTTTCATTAAAATTCCCTCATTACTGTACTAACTATCCTGTATGTATCTCTGTGCAGAGAGATGCTTTTCTTTCTATTTTTAAACAAGTCTATGGAAAGAACTACAGTATTTTAAACCACTTGGATTCCTAATTGCTGATATATAATGGCACTTAGTACATGATTTAGAGAAAACATGGTGTTGATTAAAAACATATATTTCCCTACAAGAAGAAAAACAGAATATTTTGGAAAAAGCAATACTTAGAAAATTACAGCTGGCAAATTATGAGCCCATTCCAACTCTCATTAAACTAAATGGCCATGGATTGGGCCCAGAATGAAGCTAATCAAAATGAAAGCAAAGTTGATTACAAAGGACTATAATGATATTTTGGTATTAATTTGGGGGGACATTGTAGACAATTAGACAATAACATTCTGGGCAAAATTAAAAATGTTACAGATTTTGAATATGTGATATTGAGACTCAAAGCTATAGAAACCTAATTTATATTCCTTGCAGACCAGACTGCACTGAAATACATTCTCCTTTATTGTCTGTACAACCCCTTAAATATTTGCTGCAGCAGAAGATGTCTTTTTCATAAAAATCAAATATAAGGGTTTTCAGTTATTATTGTGGATTTTGTTTTCTTTTGGCTAAACCACCTAAGAAGCTCAAGTTAGCAATACTTGACATTTCCAACCAAGATTTAATTACATTTAATAGAGCAGTTCTTTCTCTTGGGCAAATCCTGGCTTTTGTTGGAAGGGCATGATGTACGTATGTAGCATGAAGATGATGTATCCATTTCTCTGTCTCTGTGGTTGCTCTGCACAGGCTTGTCCTCCTCTTAAGGCAAGTGGAGTCTCCCATATGGCTGACACTCTACATGGCAGCCAGAAATATACTTGAAGGTCAGCCTTACAGCTAACTTTTCTAGTTATGCCTCTTTTTGACTGTTCCTTTTACAGCAGCAAAAAGAAGTGCTGTGAGAGACTTTAAAGCCAGTTGTACGCTCTCAGGTCCTTCTTCCACTGGTTTGACTGGTGAACTAATAGCTGCACTGATTTACACTCAGGTGCTATGTGACAAAGCAGCCACATCAGAGGAAAAACTAGCCTATGATTAGTTGTAAACTTTATCAAGGTATAAAAACCACATCTCATTGCCTGCAGCTGTATTAAATAGAGGTTTAAATGTACAGCTAATATATGCCTGGTGCACAAAATAGCTAAGGAATTTGGGAGAATGTGAATTATGTGTGATAAGGCAATAGAAACAAGGTTTGGGATTTGTTTTTACTTCTTCATGTTAAAGATCACATTCTCCTGTACCTCTTTTATTTAGCTCATCCAGGAAAGAATGAAGTTGGTCCTTGCTCCAGCATAAAAATAAAAGTCAGCTGATAAAATTGAATTAAAACTTAAAAAGAGAAAATATAAATCTGAAAAGTTTTTTTCCCTCATGAAAGTGAGAAGCAGCAATCTGAACTTCCTCCTGAGTAGAAGTTCCACCTCTTCAAAGACATCTGCACTTTACAGGTTGTCCATTTTAGCCCTTTAGTTTTCTTAGATGTCAGAAGAGACTTAATGGTTTTGGAAGGCATTAGGACAGGTTGTGCCATAAACAATCAAGCTTCTGGACAAGATGCATAAAGTTCAGGCTTAATGATGAAAAGAAGTTGAAACTCTGGTTATTTCTATCAGTCACAGATGGTTTTGAGTAAGGCTAATTAAAAGAGAATCATTTGAAACTGTGAATGTACAGGAATATACTTTGTCACTAACAGCTAAACATGAAATAGAAGGGTGACAGGGTAAATGTTTTCTGAGAATACTTTGAGTTCTTGACAATTGCTGTTAAACTAATTGGGAACAGGTAAGACACCTTCCAAGGGTAACTGTTTCCACCTTGATTCAGCAAAATAAGTTAAGCCCATGTTTAAGGGAAAGCAGAGATGTAATTCCAATCCTATTCAATAAAACAGGCAAACTCTCACTCCTTTTTGTGTTTTCTCCATGCTGAATGTACATCTTAAGTCATAGCTGGGCACTGACCCAGGCAACAAACTTTTATCTAACATAGAAAAGTTTCCTTAAGCTAGAAAAGTTTTGTTTTGTTTTTTAAATCTGTGATATTTCTTTTTGGATACATCTACAAAACACAATATAGAATATCTGTATTCATGCAGGATTTTAGGGTTTTTTTGTTTGTTTTGAGACATTGTAGCTTACTACTTAAATAAATGAAAATCCCATTTAAAGGAGCTATATAAAGTGTGTGGAAGAACTACAGTTCAATGAGTTTGCAGTAGTTTACTAAGTTCAGCAAGAAAACGGAAATTATTTTCATGACTCTTTCAAAAAGGAATTTCTTTAATTTTGATGAGAACATTTGATCCTATAAAGCTTTTCTTAATTAGTCCAATAAAACATATAATCTACTTTTTTCATTATTTACTGAACTAACATGCTTATTACCATTTTTATTACAAGTGTTTATTGATTTTTTCATAAACGCAGCTTACTGCAAATTCCTTGCATGTTAATTTATTTTATCAAATTCACCTAGAAATTACAGTTGTCCTTTTTACACTTTCAAATTCATGTAGCCAATTGTCCTTCCGATATTAATGAACATGTGAGCATAAGCAGTTGTCATTTAAGTGGTTCCTACAAATAAATCACTTGAGGTCACATGAACTGGGACCATGATCAGAGATAAAGCAAGTGAATTGTGAATGATGCATACCAAGACTTCATGTGCTCTAACCACATAGTAAATGTACCTGCTACAGCTTTCTAATGTTGTGTACTTTCCAATAGATTGTATCCATACAGCATTATTTAGAAGCAGTAGGCTATTACCTATTTTATATAGCATCTTACGTGTGTAAAAACATATTGCATAGACCACAGTGCGGAATATATCATATCACCATATGTGAATCACTCTCTATGGCTCTGAAATACATAAACCAAAACAGGGGGTCTTGGTAACCAACTTGGTCTATTGAACAAACACTGATTGTCATTGAAGTATCTCAAGGTCACCCTTCAAAATATTCTGGAAAAGTGAGTAAATGCATACAGTAGAATAACATTCACCTCCCTCTCCCTTGAGAAGGAGTTTTGTCTTTGTGTAAACTTCAGTCCTGACTACAGACAGATTGCTTTTGCAAGCAGTATGGAAAAGGCAGAGCATCCTCCTCATCTGAAAACGGTAATAAAGAGGAAAATGTTTGGAAAGCAGGAAACATTTTGATTAGATGTGGAAATAAAGTTAAAAGTAACATTTGACCATTGCAAGTCCTTAGTGTTATCATTTGAACTCTTTTTCTGAGTTACAGTATTCTGTTTTCTTGAAATGCTGATAAAAAAAAATGTTTCACAGGGCAACTAACCCAGCTAAGTCAGCTTTCCCTGTTTGACTATTTATAACTGTAATATCCTGTGAGAGGAAAATAGAAGTGTAAATAAACTGTCTAAATTTGTGTGCAAATCAAAATCCTCTTTGTAAACCCAAGTTTTAAAAGGTTGCAAAAGGTCTCTGATTTGCAGTGAACATCAGATCAATAACTCAAAATGAAAAAGTTTTCATATAAAATTCTGAGGCTTACAAAGGCCAGGGGATGGAAAAATATAAATATTTTTTTAGCCATTTTTAAGATTTTGACTGCAGTTTCTTTTTTTTTTTATTTGGGGTAGAAATTAGAGTCTTTTGACTTTTCCATGAACTAAAATAAGTTTTCCTTGCCCAGGACTTCTGTTTACCTGTCACAAGTAAGGTCTACCCAATAAGTTGTTCTTTTGCTGGACACCTGTGAGCACAGGCATCAGCACTTCTGCAGTGTGCCCTGGAAGCTCTGGTGCTCATGGAAGACCAAGGAGGCACATATATGTGGGTTAATTTGTGCTTTTAAATTCTAAGGATTTAGAAGAATATTTTTAACCTCCCCTCCCAAAGCTCATAAACAGCAGTGTTCAGAAGTTCAAGATTGCAGAGAGTTCAAACTGAACGTTCAGTTTTCAGATGCTTACAATTCTCTTTTCTGGTAAAGAATTGATTAACAAGGCATTTTATAAATTAAGACTTCCTTTATTCCTTTAGGCTCAATTGACACAAAGACAATTATGTGCTTATTGATAGATGCTCTTGAATCAAAGGCTGACAGTTTCCCAAACGCTAACTTCTCTGCTGACACTGCTGATGTGTGAGGAAAGCCCACCTGAATATAAAGACCCAGGCAGATCTCTTAGTTAAATATATTTTCAGTGTATTCCAACTAGCATTCCTGAGAGTTAGACAGGCATTAGGCACTTCACTGATGTCCAAATCTTTTAGCCTGAGGGAACTGGAGTAATCCTTTTCTTACTTTTTCCATTTTCTCTCTTCTGGTGGTTCAACACTGAGGCGGATGGGCTGTTTTTTCATCTTCTTGAGAGGTAAATGCAGTGTCTGTTCATGATTTCAACTTCTCTATTTGGAATGTGCTCCATATTTCTTTTTAATCTAACGTTGTTACTACACAAACATTTGGTTTCACTACAGAAATATTTCTCTTTTTTTCACTTTAACTGTTGCTGCCATTGGCCTATGCAAAGCAAGTTGTCTTTCCATTCTGGATAATTTTTGTTAACATTTTCTTAAAAGGTGCCCAATATGTAATGCTCATAAACTCACTTTTTATTGGACTGATTTGGATTTAGACCAAGGATCTTCTATTTCTAAAGCGTTCCTGCATTGTGACCTTTAGTAAGCCAGATAAGGCTGATTTTTAAAAGTGCTGCACAAATGTAAACTTAGTTCTTTGAAAATCCATTGCTTAACGTCTACCAAGGTTCTATCTGTATGAAAAATATGGAAGATGATACCTTTAGAAGTAATTTGAGGATTAAATACTGCATATAAAATGCTTTGATGATTAGGTGTCTTGTAAGTACAAAAAATTATTATGTTATTTTGTAGCATTAATTTCAACTGTATTAATTTCCACGTGCATATGCCATTTTCTATTCCCACTGTAGGAAAATACGCTTGCTGATATAAATGGAGACTTGAACTCCAGCTGGGTTGTTCCTGGATTTTAGCTGTTCAGACAGAGTTTCCCTCCACAATCATTCTCTGTGAGCCTGTGGCAGTGAGGTGAGGGACTGTAGAGCAAGCAGAATTTTAATGGCTATCCAGAATTAAAGCTTAGTAACATCAAGCAGGCAGGAGCTGCCAGGTCAGCCACATTTCTAAAACAGAACTTGAAAAAGATAAATTCAAAGCAGTGGAATTTAAGCATAGATATATGTGCTGCAATTTGGAAATAACTCAGGAACTGCCATACAGCCCAGGAACTAAGGTGTCCAATTAACTGCTGTTGCAGAAATGATTCAGGATTCAGTGTAAGCAGTCAAAAATGGGGTTTTTTTGGATGTTTATCTGAAACATCTCTGAAGTATCTAGCTCTTTGTACTTTGCTCAATTGTAGTGTGAGCTTTTTACATATGCTTTCCCACAAACCTTGATATTTTTTTTCCCTGTTCATGTATAGGCATGTTTATTTGAAAGTATGATTAGACTTTGGGTTCAGCAGCAGTTTATTTGCCGCCTTTATGTCCAGGTCAAAACCATGTCATATATTCACACTCCACTGTAAGGAAGGTATGTATATTTTGCTGCCTGACATTCATTCCTTGCACTTCTGTAACCTGTTTGAGCTATGTGTTATCTTCAGGAACTTTTATCATATTTATTTTTAACTTATTGGGAACTATCTCATAGTCCTTATATAAAGCAACCCTAAAGATACACTCTGACTTAACATTTGCAAGGATTTCAGAAAATCGTAGGGTAGAACATGCTAGAGGATGTCCTTGCAAGAGGACAGAAGCATCAAAGACATAATTTGTCAGCGAGTATATGGTAAAAGATGCTACAATCACAAAGGCACAGAAAATATCACATAGCAGTGCTGCCCTCTGGTTTGTGGTTTGTTCACAGTTCTCTAGGGCAGTGTTGATGGCTATTTTGCTCTCTCTTCTTTGGTGGCACCCCCTCTAGTCATCTGTTTCTAATCAAAATCTAATTGAAATTTAATTCATCCAGGTAGGTGTCATTAAAATACATTAGATTAATCTCTTTCAATGCCAGGAAATTAAAATAAATTACAATATTGTTCTTTTTTATTAATAAAAATGATTTGATCCAGAGTAAGTTTGTGATACAACTGTAGTCAAAACCAGCTATGAAATGCATACATGCATATGTGTGTATATATATATACACACGCAATATATGCACACATACACACACACATACGCACACACACTCGGAACTGGAAGCAATAAAGAATAAATTTTCTTGCAAATGGAAGCATATGTCTAACATACAGATAGGTAAAAGTGACAACTGAGAAACATTTGTTTGCTTGCTTCTATATATTTTCTTTCTGAGTTACAACCGTTGATCTTAAGAATGTAAGAATACTGGATGATGGAAAAGGTCCATTCAGCTCAATATCCCATATCTGACATTGGCAGAAAGCAGATTCTTGGGAAAAAGCTTACACTGGAGGAGTCATCTGATCATAGTTTCTCCAAGTCTCTCCTAGGCCAGAATTTCCTTAGTTGATCCTTATGCAAAAGCTGTTATAGGCATTTGATTATCCTTCTCTGCTTTCTCTGAACTTTCTGTGATTTCCTTCCTTTTTGAGACTTACCTCTGAAAAAAGATGCACCCTGAAATATTAATGTCTGATTACCTTTTCCTGTCAATGTTCATTTGAGCTCTTTATGTTAGTTAAGTGAATTAACAGTATTGTGTGGCTTTAATGTTATTTAAAAATTTTTTTGAAAACCAATTGAATGACTCTTTACGACCATAATAGATGGTCCTGGCTGTAATTATAAAATAGAGGGAAGTAGTCAGAGCTGTTCCAGTCATTTACACTCCTTAAACAGTGTCATAACCTCAGCAGGGTTTTGTTACACCCCACCATAAGTTACAGCAGCTCTTGACTAGCCAAAGCCAAAGCTGCACAAGGCTCAAAAGTGGGTTTAAAGCTAAACAGAAAGGTAAAGTCTGTCCCACTAGATCTGGTTTTGTAGTAACTCAGTTATATCATGAAACAGTGCTTCTTCATTGCTAAGTCTAGCTAACTGTGTTGGTGGTAATTTGTTCTTGTTCTTTTCTCAAATTTGGGACCTAAATCTAGGTAGTCTCATAAACAATTATATTTCCTGCATCTCCTACCTACAGTCAGCCATAACAGTATGTGCTCAGCTCCTCCCTGGTTGATTTTTAGGAAACTGAATTCAAAATCCTGCTTAGGTCAGCATCCACATAGAGAAGATGAAAGCTAAGGACCTAATTTTCATTTATGTTCTTACACCTTGGGCAGTTAAATGTGAAAATGTTGGTGACACTGGCTTTTTCATGTTAGAGGCATTTTGAATGAGCAGTTCTGAAATACATGCAGTGAATGAGTTTGATAATGAACAGAAAGCTCGTGTACTCACGAGTTACCAATTCAGACAAAACCAGCTTTATAAATAACCTGAAGAAGGTAAAATGGAGGCTGACTCCAAGAAGCCTAGCACTATTTATAGGGAACAAGATATAACATTCTTTACTTTGACTTCTGGATTTGCTGCCTTTTCATACTATGCTCCTATTTTTTCATGTGAAAGTTTAGTATTATCATAGCAACACATTTTATACACCTTTTAATTTTTCACTTTTTGTTCTCCAACTGTTGGATTTTTTTCTATTCTCCTCTGTGGGCTGGTCATATTTGATTAAGTTCTGCATTTGTTACTGTTTTTCCATAACTTAAGTATTTTAAAACAGTACTTTGAAAGATGGGGGAATTACTTTGGTAAACAAGTTTCTTTTCTATACCTCTACAATTAATCATTAAAAACAACCAAAACCCACATGCAAAAATCTGGGATCAGCTTAATTTTAAGTAAATTTAAAATTAAAAGCTGAGGAAAAAAAATTGTTTAGGAAAAACATTTTTTAAAGCTGTAATACCTAGGAAAGCTTATAGAAGAAATCATAGAAAGCTAATACTCTCAGTAATATATACATATGTCCAACATGATAGACACAAACAGCAGCTGCTAAAGCTAGAAGTTTTGAAGTACAATTTTGTGGTATTTCATGAGCCAAGGAAAAGGAAATCTTATTTCAGCTTTTCCCACTACAGTATCACAGATTTTTTGTTGCAGACAAAAAAATTATGTTAAAATTATCAGTAATTTCTGACTATTTTGTACTGAAAACTGTCATAAGACTGGTGAATCTGAAAGATCTGGATTGCAATAGCAAACTTTGCAAATATTTTTACTGGGTGCAAAATTAGTCTTTATATTCTGTCAAAGGCTAGAAAGCTCTGCTCTGAAATTCTATAGAAATATATCAATTTGCTAAATTTAAGAAAGGAAATCCTACTCTACTGGAGTCAATCCAAATGAACTTTAATGATTTCGACAGTGTTAACCTATTTTGAGTGTTGAAATACAGTTCAGAATTTTGGTCTGTATTTTATGAGAAATTTGCTAGCTGAAAGTTAGCAAATATTTATACCTATAAATATAGTTCAAGGAAGCATTTCTATTCAGAGGAGTATTTAAGCATGCTCTTTTGTCTTAAATCACAAAGCAGTGGAGATAATATTTCTACATTTTTCAGAATTTATTACTAGGTATAGGAGTCTCAAATTGTAATCAATCATAAAGTGTCATTGGGGCAAGAGCAGTGTTGCGTTAAAGGCTAAAGTAGCCCAAGTTGTCGTTATAAGTCCGGTCGCGCCCAGTGCACGGAACTATACAAAACTGTCAGGGAGACCCTCCCGTCGAGTCATGAGGTTCAGAAAGGATCCACTTGTTTTCTAAACTGCTTCTCAGAGAGGAGTCTAGGGGTGGCTAGATCCAATCCTAGTCCCAGACTTGGTCGACGGTTTATGTCTAAAGGATTATATATGCGTCATTCGGTGCACTAAACTATCACGATTACGGATGCACTTATAACGTACTACACCTTCAGTCTAGTCACGTTCCGTGAGCTACCACGGCCACCCTTAAAGAGTTGGGTCACGTTCAATGAGAACTATCACGGCTAGATTAATGAATAGTGCAGTTTATTAAAGCAACAGATACACAGGTTCTTTGGATTGCCGGGGATAAAATCACTGCAGAGCACGTGCAAATACCAAGACTATGAGTGATACTACTTGGCAACAAACGCGTTAAGAAGATGTAAAGCAACTCTAGAGATTTCTAAGTTTCCCGGGGAGACACTTGGTATGACCAAGTGTTCGAATCTTACCCAAAGGCGTCCCGATGGGGGGGAAGAGAGGCTCAGCCCGTCGACTGATCCCAGAAGTCAGAGTGGTACACGGCGATGGTATCTTCCCTAACATCCTCTCTCTCTTAAGCTATATTTATACTATTTTTACCTTTCAGGTGGAGCTTGAGTGACTCTAGTCATACATATCTTTGTTATGATTGGTTTCTTTGATTCAATCTTCATGTCCCAAAATAATCATTGGTCACTTCTACTGATATCTATTGATTATTCAAATCAAGATGGTAAGGAGATATCCAAGCAACATTTCTATAGTTACAAGACTCAAACAAAACTTCTCTATTCGATTCTTCATTGTTTCATCCGGTTTCTATTAGTTTCCTAATACAAAACAATAATTACCTGGTGAGGGTTCTATAGTTACGAGTTTCAAAATGCATCTACTACTAGTAACTGAATAGCTTGAATCTTGTTGCCCAGCTACCGCCTAAATGAGAGGCGGGGAGCTTTTGGGATGGAGGGGTGTTTTGGTATTATAATGATATTATAATGAACAAAGTTCACCAGAAGGACAGCATTTTGTCAAAAGCGTGACAGGCCGTTGGCCCAAGGTAGTAACTACGCAGCTTATCATTGTTCCATGGTACTTTCAAGTTCCTCTAGTGTCACAGAGCCTGGCCGCGGTGTCTCCACTCCGCTCCACCCTCCGTGCAGCTGCTCTTAGAGTCGGCACACCAAGTTCCCCTGGTGTAGCTAACGTCTAAGGTTGCAGGCCTAGGGGACTTCCACGGAATAGATTCCTTGCATGTCAGCCGCACTCCACCCTGGAAGCTTCTTCAATGCTGTACCTTTCTTTGAAATGTGAATATAAGTTTAATTTTTAGGTCACCTCCAGCAATCATTCCACAAGCAGAAGCATGAAAGGTTTGCTTTTTTGATTGTATGTGCACGTTCAATGAACTTAAATTTTGCACTAATGTCAGTGTAAAAGAAATAAGTAATTTTAAATTCTGTAAGGTGTAGATAATTGTAAATTCTGTGAAGTGTAGAAAGATTACATTAAAGGACTTTGCAGTAGAAACAGGTTTGGATTTTTTGCAGCACAGTCAAATATAATACTTCAAATATATGAGTTCAGATTTTATAGACAGTTCCTCAGCCTCATTGTTGCCTGGCAAATATTCTTCCTGCATTCTAAATCTAAATGCTTGGTTTGGGTTGTCTGAATTCTAGCTTTTTTTTTTTCTTTAAAAAAAAAAAGGAAAGGAGTCACAACCGCTGGCATTGTTTGTATGATAGACCAGCCTTGCGTGCTAAAAAATAGAAACATCTTCTGGTTGTACTCACTCTTGTACAACAGATTTATGTTTGCATATAGAATGAATAGTACTGGAAGTGAGCTGAGGAATGGACCTCTAAGTGCACTGTTGTAGTGTTTGTTGATGATATAGGCAGAGTTACTGCTTGATTTTTTTTTTTTTTAAAAACCTTTTTACCTCTAATTTGAAGCCTGTGTTAATGGGTAAGCATAGCAAAGGGATGTGAATGATGGTTGCTAGTGGGTTGTCTACTGCCATCTTAGATACCCATGTTAGAAATCAAATGTCCTCTTGTTAGGTTACATGTTTCAATCCATTTATTAAATAGGAATTATTTGCTTATTAAATAGGAATTTAGGTTAAATTCAGTACTTAGGTTACTTCAAGAATCAGAGTCAAAATGGACAGGAATATTAATCAGTACATGTGCAGAAGGGCCCAAGTCCAGGACCTGTAACATCAAAATGAAGCAAAGATATTACATAGCATTGCTGAAAACTTTAATCCTTTCCTAATGAATTTAAAATAAAAAGTTGTCCTTAAAAAAATGTTTAAATGTTGAAAACACTGAATTATTAGGAGAAATATAAGAACATTAAAAAGGTCAAATTAAGCAAGTTTTTTTAAAGTCAGCATTTAGAACGTCATGGTTGTTTCCTCAGAGCTCATATTAGATCCCTGATCTGGAATGGTTTTGAGAGGAATTGTATTAGACAAGTCATCTTTCATCTGTTAATAATTAGGTTAAAGTGATTGGAAGAACTTAGTTTAGGTTCTAGATGAAATGGATAAGATCTTAAATGTTTCCTAATGGGAACTGTCTGATTACATGCTGTAGGTCAATCTGATTAAAATGTACTAGTGAGTGAAGGGGATAAGCACAAATTTTTAAGGAGCTATGCTGCTTTCAAATTTTATATGTGTAAATGTACTTTATTTATATCCATGTATGCTCATATTAAATATGGAATAACCAAGTTCATGTAATCCCTAGTTTGTCATTCATTGCAAAGAAAGATGTTTTAGTTCAAATTACATTACATTTGCCCCAAATTACACTGTGGGTTGTGAAGGAGATACTCACAAATTATTCTTCTGTACTACTTCCTTTTGGCAACAAGCTGGTTGTACAGTACAGTTTCTGGGCCTCATTCTCCAATGTCTTTGCTCAGGTGTAAAGAAGTTCACAAAGGAGGAAGAAAGAAGGTACCAAATGAAGAAATAACATATAGCACTAATTTTGCATGTAAATACCTACTGAGAAAGTTTTTAAACTGAATCTTTTATTCTGAACTTGCCACAAGGCCAATGTGGCCAGTAAAACTAGGAGATTTGTCAAAGTTTCATCTTAGCCTTGGAAACAATGTGAACCATGAGCTTTCTATTTAAAATCTACTTTATGTTATTCTCTGTCCTGAAATGTTCTTTCTGCTTCTATGCAGCTGTGTGCTTTAACTTATCATACTGTTTTGGTCATGTTGCACTAAGTATTTCTCTGTGCAGAAGAAATTTTTCAGCCTGATATATTCAAGCCTATTTCATGTTATTCAAATTCTTTAGCAGCAGTTAGTTATACATCCATTAAATCCAAGAAAGACTGTTATCAGCCCTTTATTTTTGGGGGAGGGGGATTAAGGTGATATAATCTTAATTAATTTCAAGTTCCTTTCATGAACCCAGTTCTGTTAACTTCTCACTTGTCTTTAAACTGAGTCAATAATCCACTGCAGCTCATCCGCATTCAAAACTAGAAGCAGTTCTTGCCTCAGGGGTCCTTACGGCCAGAGGCCCATGGGATATTGGCTACTGCTTCCCATTGTTGTTAAATGAGAAAACGGTTCACCAAGTATCTGTAGTTGTGTGGGGTAGTTTGGAGCAGGTTTCATTTCAGTTTGAAACTTCACCAGATGCAAATATCAGACAAATACCAAAAAANTTGAAACAAGGTAGAGGGCAGAGATTTTCCTTTGAGAGAGAGAGAGAACAAGCCGCTGCTGCTAAAGGAAACTGCCTTTTCAAAAACTGTATTTTTGTTTGTTCTGTCTCATTATCTCTTTCATCAACATCTTTACTGTATTAGACTGTGTTTGCATACATGCCGTGTATGGAGCATGACTGACCGCTACCACTCTGTTTTAGTATCTCCACAGTGGTTTACCTTCTGGTCACCTCCCTGTATTCTGACTGCTTGGGTTGTACTGCATTCTCTCTTAGGCAAGTAAGAAGTCCCTTACCAGGATTGATTTAAAAGTATAAATGGCTATTTCGCAGGAACGTGCCTGTCACTCCACCCCTGAAGAGCACCAATAGTTTTTCAATGTGATATTTAGATATTTGTTGTTGTCACTATGGTGACTTGATGAGTATTCTCACTTGACACTGCAGGTCTTAAAGTGAGATTAAACAAAAATCTCTTCTGCCCCAGTTAGCTTTACTGATCAGTTTTAGGAAGTCATAAATCTGTGTCCATAATAACTTAGTCTGTTTCAGTGAAAGATACTGTTCTGTAAGAATTTCTGTATTATGAACATAGCTGGCTGTAAGTGTGGTAATTCCATTCAATCATCTTATTTACTCTTTGCCAATAAAATATTATTCCCTGCTATGTATTTTCTAGCATTTTTTCCCAGACCAGTTTTAAAGGTTTGTTTTAGGTGTCCTGTCCATACCATATATGGTTTTTTCCTGACTAATAGAATTTATTTTTCTTCTGGTGTAGTAATTTTCTATCATATTGCAACAAGAGAATGTAGGCTGAAGCTGTTGGAGTGATGAGTTTTCTTCCACTGCTTTAGAAGACTTCTCTATAGCTGAATATGTTTCAAGGTTAGGAAATTACATGTTGCCTTGCAGTCCTCCTTTTATTGTATTTAAGCCCCCTTGGATTAGTTTAAGTCATTTTTCTTGCTGCTTTACATTCACACTTTTCAAGGATTTCCCTCATTGACATATATTAGCCAGTATATATAAAACTTATGTCTTTCTTTGGTTCCTTCCTCAAAGGTCAGATTGTTCAGCATCTTAGTCTGGGGTTTTCTTTTCTGAATTCTCCACACTTTGTAAACTCTAAGATGCCCAGAGGTCAGCATTATGGGGCTAAGCCACAACTCTGCCATTTAGGTACGTCTTAATGCTTGTCTGACCTATGATGGATGCACCTCTGTTTGCACCTAAAATCATACCAAAGGTATTATTTTTGTTTTCCTTCTTGTTGGTATAGTGTTTGAAATATCATAGCTGACTTGCTATTCACTGTTACCTCAAGACTTTTTCAACATTGTTGCTTTTCTTATATTTCTGTGTGTTCAAAACCAGTTTTTTCCTTACAGACACAGATTTGAACTTTTCCTGGTGGCCTCTTCCCTTTCTTCCTCCTTTTCTTCCTCCTTTTCTTCCCCTTTTTCTTCACCCCATCTAGCCTCTTACTGCTGAATAACTCTCCAAAAGAGGAAAACCAGCAGTTTTTCAGCACAGTAACAGCAGTTATTGTGGAGCAGAGATAGGCTGCAAGTTTTTAACCTAGCCTACTCTAAAACACCTTGTTTGTCTGTATTTGTATGTAATCTCCTAAGGCAAGCAAGCACAAAAATATTGCATTAAGATCCATAAAATAAAACCCTCAAAGCCTTAGGACTTGTTGACAGACTTATGTGCCTGTTGCTTCTCTGAGAGGCAAAGTAGTTCACCTGAGTTTAACACCGCATCTATATGAGTTTGCAGCACCAGGAGCACAAGAAGCTCACGGTGCGGGGCTGGACTTCAAAAGAGTGTAACCACTTGTACTTTGACCTTTGTCACCAGGAAAAGACCCCGGGGTTGCCTTCAATAAGCAATCAATCACAAGTGCCAGCATGAAGTCTGTCTCAGGCATATCTACAGAAATGGATATAACTTCCTTGCACACAAGCTCTGGTGGGGAAGAAGGAGATGGGGTAGGAGCATCCTTCTTTCACTGCAAAGGCATTACATCATCTTTTTCTTTACTTTCATTCTGGGTTTTGATTTTCTGTTTCAGGAGCTGAATGCCAACAAGCTTCCCACTGTGGTGCCAATTTGTAGATTCATAAATCTAACCTTAAGTGTTGAACTTACTTTTTAATTAGGGAGTCATCTTTCAAAAACTTTGCCTGTGTTGTCCAAGCACGTCCTAGGGATCATCAGATGAAGTTTGACATGAGATGCGGCTTACTGCTACCTGTTGTGATGGCTTGTGAAATTCTTTGTCATTTGTCATTTCTTGTTGTTTACATTCATGCTCAATCAGGACACATCTGTCCTTGCCCCTACATTCTCTAGGAAGGTTTATGGAATTATGTCAAATACCTCTCTGGACAACTCTGCACTACAGTGCAACCTCAACTTTCCTTTCATAGGATGTTCTTGGATATTAATTGAAAATAATCCTTTTTTGAATGGTTGTCATCTTATTATTTACATATTTCTTTCATCACTATATTGCTATATTTTTTCTAATTCTTTTTGTATAAGATTAAACTTAAATGTGCAGGATGCTCCTTGTCCTCTTTTATGACATGCTCCCACATACGCTCATAGGAGCAAGTTGCAGACATGGCATCTAGATTTTTACAGGTGATTTTCTATGTACGTATAAGTGTGTGTGTATTTATCTAGATAATGTATTTAACAGTAAAGTATACCTTACAACTGTCAATAGTGTGATTTAGCACCTGCATGCAAAAACATCAAAAGTGACAATCAATTTGTATGCATTGTGGTAGCACTGTAAAATATGGTATCCTCTTATTAGTCAAGTTTTACTTGATTTGCAAAAACAATTGCTAATTATTGGGTAAAATGATTGACTAACAACTGATTTAAGATTCTGTCTGTTTAGTGAGAAGTTCTGCTATTAATTGCATATGCTTCAAGAAGTTTTCTGTTCTCAGGTTTCTCCCTATCTATATTCATGAGCTTAGTGAAGCTTTGTTTTGTTTAAGTCTTTTTTGCTGTCCACTCTATTTTAAGGAAATGAGAAATCATAGCTATACCAAAAAAATTTTACAAACATAAGGAAACAGCAAGAAATTGACACAGTAAAATAAAGTGGTATGCCATAGCCTCAGATGAGCAAGCAGGGGTAGTTGCATTTAAATAGATACTTGCTTGAGCAAATAAATCACCTCTTGCATAACACAATCCATAAAACTAACCAGGCAAAAAAATACGCCTTGCCATAACTGGCAGTCTTATAACTAACTAAATAGAATGAAAACAAGAAACCTTAGGTAGGTCAGCTACTTTGAGTGTACAGAACAACCAATATTTTAAAACAGATATGATGTGTCACATATGAAAACATATGTAGCATTTCTTAGTGATCTTGCATTCTTGGATCCAGGGACTCTCCAGCAATGGGAACACATCCCAGCTGTACTTCTGCAGCGTATGAGCTAGGAACTGTATGCAGTTCCCAGCCCAGTTTCAGCAGTAGTCAGACACTGCAAACTTTCTAGTTAGAGAGATGAGTGGTCAGTCATGTGTAATTCACAAATGGAAAACTGGCTGATTGTTCATCCAGTTGGCTATTTCTTTTTGTTGGCTGGCTGTTTGCTGGGGTTGTGTCATTTTGCTACTGCTTCTCACACCTGCTAACTGTTTGCTAAGTTCGTCACCTTACACCTTACACTAAGCCCAGTAAAAACAAGTGATGGCATCCCTTGTGTAGATATGCTCACTGCCTCTTTTAAGGAGCACTCATGTTCCAGTAACAGTCTCAGCACACCCCAGAAAGCTTATATTCTAGATGCCGGTTATTATATCAGGCACATTTCTGAAGACCACAAGAGGTAGTTGAAAGTTCTCCATTACAAGAAGGCAATTCTCTTGTTCAATGGCTAGTGTATAAGAGGGACAGGGCAACAGTTCATCATATCTTACATGATTCTGCCATGCGCATCCAGGACAACCACAGAAACACCTACAAGGCATTTGAGCATCTATTTGAATGACTGCTCCTGTGCGTAGATAGTTGAATCAGTCAGAGGACCCAACTCCAGCAGATCTTTGCTCTGATCAGATAAGCAGATCTTTAGTAAAAAGGCTACCTGAGAAAGTCAGGGGGGAAGAGGCATCTTAATGTCACACAATATATGTAAGTAAAGTCTGGATTTAGATAACCTGAGCTAGACAGATGACACATAATGCATGATGGATATAGGAATGGTAGTAGCCATGGGCACATAGCAATGCTGACACCTTGTTGGTCTGTAATCCCTTGTAAAAAACTTCTGTTATGTCTGTGTCTAGAAAACAATGCAAGTCAGAACAGCTTTTTTTTTTTTTTTTTTTTTTTTTGCTAGAGGAACTGCATAGTNTTTTTTTTTTCCAAAAGAAAACAACATTCATTTGCCTCAGTTAGATAGTAAGCAGAGAGAAAGGTTAAAACAATTTTTTTTCACCTTGGTCTTCCCTAAATCTTGTCTTTTCCTGGAACAGTGTGTTAAATTTGGCTCTTCTAAGCAAACTGAGTTGTGGTCTGGAGGAGACAAAATACTTTTCTTCAGTCTCTGTTACCAGATACATCTGTACTCCATACTGCAGTCCAGAGTAGAAGCTACCTATAATTTCTGTAGACGCAAGGTGGCTTTGGTACTAGGAACTGTTTAGCTTGACTTGGGGTCATTTACAGATAGAAGCAAAGTAAACAAAACCACAGCCAGTTTTGCATCATACGATCTTGATTCTGCACTGCATCTGAGACAGCTTTTAATGTGATGCATAGATATAGCGACTAACTGCCTGGGCATTTTGGCTGCTTTGCACCCATGTCCCTTGGAGAAACTGGTTGCCCTGCTGTGGCAGTTGTGTGTCAGGCAGTAGCTATTAACAGTCACACCCCTTGATCCCAGGTTCCCCTTCCTCACTGTCAAAAATAACCAACCCTTTTGTGAGCTTGGTGATTATCAAACAAGCAAATTCACTGTTCTTCTATGGGCACAGGATATTTTCCTAGATGGTATGTTATTGTTAATCAGAATTTAATTGTGCTAGAGGTCTTTTTGATTTAACTCCAGAAAGTCAAACAAAATAATACCCAGCAGGTAATATGAACATTAATTATAAAACTAATAACAGTTACTCTCATTCTCCACATCAACAATATAACTTAAAAACATCATAAATGACTATAGACCCTCTGAGCATAGTAAGTGATCATGTGTGGTTCTCTCATTTATTCCCCTGATCAGGAGTGAGAGCCATATGGCAATAATTTACTATACTATTACTATTACTACCACAGTTATTATTTATTTAAAAGTCTTGGGGGGGAACCACATTTTATTTTGAAATTATTAAAATTCACTCTTATAAAGAGATGTGAAGAAATCAAGCTTGTGGGTTTTTTTTGTTTTGGTTTGGTTTGTTGGTTCGTTGTTTTTTTTCCCCCCTTGTTCCTATTCTTCTGGGCTGGCAGTATAAATTATTCCTTAAAAAAAAGTATAACAGAGAAAGCAATAGCCTATAGGTGCCTGGGACCAAAATATCCTGGTCTTTGATGATAAAGCGCCAGTCCTTGACTATAATCTAGTATTAATATAGAGGGATTATATTGTCCAGAAACCCAAGATAATTTTCCCCTATGTTTTCCTCTTCTATAATTTATGTGCACTTTCACTTTGAAACAACTTTTGGGTTTTTTTCAGGAGTCTCAACCTTATTTACAAGTCCAATATAGCCTTCAAGTCATAAATGNAAATCAAGCTTGTGGGTTTTTTTTGTTTTGGTTTGGTTTGTTGGTTCGTTGTTTTTTTTCCCCCCTTGTTCCTATTCTTCTGGGCTGGCAGTATAAATTATTCCTTAAAAAAAAGTATAACAGAGAAAGCAATAGCCTATAGGTGCCTGGGACCAAAATATCCTGGTCTTTGATGATAAAGCGCCAGTCCTTGACTATAATCTAGTATTAATATAGAGGGATTATATTGTCCAGAAACCCAAGATAATTTTCCCCTATGTTTTCCTCTTCTATAATTTATGTGCACTTTCACTTTGAAACAACTTTTGGGTTTTTTTCAGGAGTCTCAACCTTATTTACAAGTCCAATATAGCCTTCAAGTCAT
>WAAD01004484.1:46140-82521 GCA_013389945.1 Fregata magnificens
TGGACATCACCTTAAAGGTAACAACCTGAGTGCTCCCTTGCTTTGTGGCAGTCTGATTACTTTTCACTACACCCCTACTTTTCCATATGATTAATGAGAAGCATGGGGAGATTATTTTGCTTTTTAATCGGCCTCTAAAGGTGTTGTGTACACAGGGTCTAAAATTATTTGATTTACAGAGCCAGTTCCCCTCCCAACATAGTCTGAAAAATGGACTCCATGCTTAAAAGTTAGATCTCTCCATGTCTACTATATATTCTCTTCTCCAGCAAGACTTCTGATAGGNAACATTCTAGTAGCAAAAACTGACAGAAAGGGTCCCAGTTCTGAAATCTGGTCAATGTGGGCAGGCTACTGTGTTAACGAAGTGGACTTTCACAGTGTCCTTCACAAAGGAGGAGCATGTCACTCATGTAGAAGAAAATTACAATACTGGAGACCAAGACTGGGTTCTAAGCAGTAGCCATGGCCTCAACAATCAAGTGGTAAACACATCTCGGCAGACCCAGTACCCTGCAACAAATGAATTACCTGGAAGGTCAGCCTCTTTACGCTTTCATCACTGTAAGTAGATATGTTTGTTAAAATATCATGTATACTTATAACATATGAACATTTGGGGTTATCTTATTAGTACAGACAAATTGATCTCTCTTGGTTTCTGAATTTTTGCTAGTTAAGCTTTATTGAGTCACTGACTGTGAAAGAACTTCTAGAATAAAGATTAAATTTCCTGTTTCAGTCACTTTCTTTCGATGAATATTTGTGGAATATAGAAAATATATGCAATAAAATAAATGCAATAGATGCAATAAAATATATGCAGTATATGCAATATGTGCAGTAAAAATCAATTTCTTAGAAACACAAGTCAAACAGGAGTAGAGCTGAAGAAAATGGATTACACATTTGGCGAGATTTCATAAGAAAAATAAGTTCAGGTAGTTTTATTAACAACACATGAGTGACAGCCATTTTTTTACTTTTACATATATTGTACTTTTATTTTTGTAGTGATGGAAAGTGTGTATGCGTGCATAGGAGGGTTTATATAAATGTTTTCATTTAAATTGATATGGAGTTTTAGTTAGATAATTGTTCAGGACAAGAAAAAAATAATTCTTGTTTCCACATGGTGGAAATAGTCACATTCCTGTGACTATCATTAAGTACTCTGAAATACACAGAATTGGTCAAGATGTCTGAATACTGTATCTGACAAAATCTTCTTTATCACTTTCAGCAGAAAGACTTTGAAAAATATCTTAGTTTCTTCTGAAGCTAAAATATGTGTGCATTTCTTCACACATCCACTGTGATTTTTTTGTACAGAACAATAGATTGCTCACAGAGAAAGATTACACTTACATAGTACATATTATTAAAGCAAGAAGACATTATTAATCAAAGTTGACAGGTGAGTAACACATTTAGGTATCTACTTTTTTTTTTTTTAACCAAAAAAAATCACAGAAATGAATATCAGAAATAATACAAATCTTGGTGTCAGTTCCTACAAATGGCAACATTTTCTTCAGGTTTTATACAGCAAAATGAAGACTAAATTAACATTAATTTTATACAGAGTATAGATTAATATTATTTATACAAAATAGACTATTAAAAAATTACAGAATACCTTCTCAGCTGGTCTAGATTAGTGTTTTGTTAATAGGATTGGATTTCTGACACTTAAACTTATATTTTTACTTAGAAATCTATAAAAGTTTGTTTTCTGTGGTAATTCTCATTGAATGCGTAGTGCAGAGTTAAAATATTAAAAGCATTGCATTATTGATTGCATTTAGTATTGATGATGCTAAATTCATGGAGACAAGCTGTTGGCATATTGAATGGTAGAGCTTTCATCCCTTGAGGAACATGAGAATTTACTTGACAGAAACTTCACGAAGGTCAACAAGGAGAAGTGCAAAGTTTTGTACTTGAGGTGGAACAAGCAGCTCTGTGCATCCACATGGGCTGGAGACCACCCTGCTGAAGAGGCCTGAGGGTCATGGCGGATTCCAAGCTGTCCATCATTGGAGGTTTTCATGGCTTTATGAGGCAAAACCATGAGTGACTTAATCCATTATTGGTGATACTACTTTGATCTAGAGCTTGGACTAAATGACTTTCAGAGGTCGCTTCCAAACATTACTGTAATCCTATGATCATTAAGTTTTCAGGGGGTGGGAGAAAGTGGGTGGAAGTAATCTCTAATCATACAATTAATATTATTCTAGCGGAAGACAGCTGAGGAGTTTATCATTCATCCTGAATGCAAGAGCCGGGTTGAAGTTCTGTTAGAGTGCAATATTAGGAAACCTGGACAAATTCCATTGGTTATTTTGAATTTGTTCAAGTTACATAAAACTCTGAAATTGCTTTAATTTAAGATGGTATCAATATATTCTTAAAAGAGCATACTAGCTTTGGCACTGTTGAACAGATGCAAGTTAATAAAATACTTTGATAAATCCATTTTCAGACTATTGTAGTCTGTAGACTTTGCATTGCGGCAGTTTATTAACATGCCATAAAGATCCAAGAAATAAAATTTCCCAACTTTTCTCCAAAAAAGCCACATATGCTACAACAATTTCTCAGTTAAGAGCTTTCTTAGTATCTGTGAATTATGCAACAAGAAAGAGAACTAAAAATCAGGATGTTTAAATGACATGGTTGTGTTTTATTTAACACCTAATATATTTGTTTCACTGTTTAGTAGCATATGAAGCTAAATATGGTGCTGCAGTCCAAAGACTGTACAGGGAAGAGTACTGTGGGCTATATTGTTTTATTCTGGGTTATTAAAGACTCTAATTGGAATTCATAGAATCATAGAATAATAGAATTGTTTAGGTTGGAAAAGACCTTTAAGATCATCGAGTCCAACCATAAACCTAACACTGCCAAGTCCACCACTAAACCATGTCCCTACGTGCCACATCTACATATCTTTTAAATACCTCCAGGGATGGTGACTCGACCACTTCCCTGGGCAGCCTGTTCAATGCTTGATAACCCTTTCAGTGAAGAAATTTTTACTAGTATCCAATCTAAACCTCCCCTGGAGCAACCTGAAGCCATTTCCTCTTGTCCAGTCACTTATTACTTGGGAAAAGAGACAAACAACCACCTTGCTACAATCTGCTTTCAGGAGGAAAGGAGCTCAGTTGTAGAGAGTGATAAGGTCTCTCCTGAACCTCCTTTCCTCCAGACAAAACAACCCCAGTTCCCTCAGCCACTCCTTGTAAGACTTGTGCTCTAGACCCTTCACCAGCCTCGTTGCACTTCTCTGGACACGCTCCAGCACCTCAGTGTCCTTCTTGTAGTGAGGGGCCCAAAACTGAACACAGTATTCGAGGTGTGGCCTCACCAGTGCCGAGTACAGGGGTACGATCACTTTCCTACTCCTGCTGGCCACACTATTCCTGATACAAGCCAGGATGCCATTGGCCTTCTTGGCCACCTGGGCACACTGCCAGCTCATGTTCAGCCGGCTGTCGACCAGCACCCCCAGGTCCTTTTCCACCAGGCAGCTTTCCAGCCACTCTTCCCCAAAGCCTGTAGCATTGCACGGGGTTGTTGTGACCCAGGTGCAGGACCCAACACTTGGCCTTGTTGAACCTCATACAGTTGGCCTCGGCCCATCAATCCAGCCTGTCCAGATCCCTCTGCAAAGCATTCCTACCCTCAAGCAGATCAACACTCCCACCCAACTTGTTGTCATGTCATCTGCAATCTTACTGAAGGTGCACTCGATCCCCTCATCCAGATCATTGATAAAGATATTAAACAGAACTGGCCCCAGAACTGAGCCCTGGGGAACACCACTTGTGACCGGTGGTAAACTGGATTTAACTCCATTCACCACAACTCTTTGGGCCCAACTACCCAGCCAGTTTTTTACACCTGTCCAAGCTATGAGCAACCAGTTTGTCCAGGAGAATGCTGTGGCAAATGGTGTCAAAGGCTTTACTAAAGTCTAGACAGACAACATCCACAGCCTTTTCCTCAGCCACTAAGCACCTTGTCATAGAAGGAGATCAGGTTGGTCAGGCAGGACCTGCCTTTCATAAACCCATGCTGGCTGGACCTGATCGCCTAGTTGTCCTGTACATGCCGCATGATGGCGCTCAAGATGATCTGCTCCATACCTTCCCCAGCACCGAGATCAGACCGACAGGCCTGTAGTTCCCCAGATCCTCCTTCTGGCCCTTCTTGTAGATGGGCATCACATTTGCTAACCTCCAGTCAACTGGGACCTCCCCAGTTAGCCAGGACTGCTGATAAATGATGGAAAGTGGCTTGGTGAGCACTTCTTCCAGCTCCCTCAGTACCCTTGTGTGGATCCCATCCGGCCCATAGACTTGTGTGTGTCTAAGTGGTGTAGCAGGTCGCCAACTATTTCCCCTTGGATTATGGGGGCTTCATTCTGTTCCCTGTCCCTGTCTTCCAGTTCCTGTTTTGCTGTTTCAAGGTCTCTGTTAAAAACACCTGTATCACTGTATCATTGTTTGCTTGGTTTTTAAAAGTGCTGCAATGCGGAGAAAGAGACATATGTGCAATAAACTGAATTTTAAATTTCCATCAGTTTTGTGGCAAGGCAGACTAATTTTACACTATTATCTTTCAATCATTATATCTTTCAATTGAATCACAGATACACCAGCTGTGTCAAAATGTCTGTGGGGATATTAACTTTATACAGTATATGAACCTCACTGCTAATTCTGTCTTAATACCAAGTAACTAAAGATATATGGCTTCTGACATTGTGTGTACATCTAAGTGTTCCGTTCTAAAAAAGATACAAAAAATGCTTTGATAAAGGGAAATACTGAATGGTCAAATCCAAATAATATTGCTGGGATTTATATGGGTTGCAGACATGAATTAACTTTTTATTTAATGCATGTTTCTTTTGAAAGTGTATCTATCTCCTCTCTGCCTCCTTAAATAATTGGAATAATGTAGGGAACTTGTCTTCACAGCTGAAGCCTATTAGAAATTTTTCTTTACTGTAAAAAGTGTCCTGTCTGCTAGAAATATGTCAAATAAGACTGAGGTTGCACAAACAAGGATTATTTCTCTTTCCAGCTTCTGAATTGAACTCTTCTTTTTACCAACACCTCCTTTCTGTAACACTGAAGAAGACTCAGGCAGGTATCTCATAATGCCAAGTTGTCCAACAGTGAAAAGGCTCTTTCCAGTTTTGCAGAACTGATGAAGAACATAAGGAGGATTTATTCTTCTTTTTTGAACCAACCTTACTTACAAGTCTCAATTCTGCATTAAATTGATTAACTCATGCTGTTATTGACAACTTTATTCCTACAGTTATTCAGCACTCTCCTTTAATGATCGTCCTTTGACTAGAAATTTACTTTTTGGATCTAATTTGGCTTCTTAGTAAGTATAAAGATGTATTTATCATGTTATGGATGCACTTGAAATGAAATGTATCCTGGAAAGACAAACACTGTTGTGTGAAAACATTGTTTCTGGAACTCCAGATTCATTATCATGCAGTCATTTCTCAGCCTTGAGACTGTAATTATAATGTTACAAAGCTATGTACACATAGTACCAGCTGTAAACATTGTTGTAATTGACACCCTCTGTTATTCAGGTGAGAAACTACAGAAAAAAACCTTTTTCTTCTTCCTAGTATCTACTCTGGTGGATATTCAAGGGCTGTTGTACTCTTATTTCAAACTAGGGCAAAGATCTCTACCCGTAGAATGCAATTAACTGGGAATTATCACTGAATAAATAAGGCCAGCTTATACCTTGGGTATCACTAGAGCAGCACAGATACAACAAAGGTCATAATTTGGGACATAATGACTGAAAATGTGAAACAGAGTGTTTAGTTCTCCAATATATCACATAGTCATATTTATTAAGGAAACAGGGTCTAAATCTAAATGATATTCAAACAGCCAAGGCATAGATTCCTATCCTTTCTTTACGGTGCCTGCTAATGACATTACTTACTGAAGGGGGATTGGACATTGTGTATGTGTAACTTGTCTGTCTTTTCTGTGATCCACGCTCTTTTGCAGCGATTTTTAAAATGAAAAATGGCTAATGCGGGAGAAAAATGGCTGAGCCAGATGGATTCTGATCGGCCTTCTTTGCTGGCTGCTATACTAGTCTTATTTGCAGCTGTCCTTTCTCCTGCTGCCTTGTCCTTGAATCCTGATGGCTGGAGGTAGCCAACAGGCCACTTGAATCACTTCGTTTTCCCTTTTTCCTAGTGAGAGATTGAACTAGGTAGTTCACAGGTCCTTCAGAAGCAGGCTGGCATGAAGAGAAGTTTGTGGTACTTTTTCTTCTTTCTGGCTTCTTCCTTTCAAACTGAGATTCTTTCCAGTGAATTATTTAAACTGACACAAATTTATTTTTTTAAAGGGAGTAAAAATACTTCTGCTTATATATCTGCCCCATGTTGCTCTTTTCTTCAAGACATTTGCTTTTAGCCACTTTCAGAGATGATGTACTGGGCTAAATGGACCTCTAGTCTGACCCACAGCAGTTTTTCTAGTGTTCTTACTAAAATACCAGCAGCAGAGCCAGCCCTTAAAAACAGTCCAAAAAAAAAAAGATTTAATTTTAGACCAAAGTTTTACTTCTACTGTTACTGCACAGACACAGTTTGCAACAAAATATTGAGTAAACTGCCTGGGCAGAAAACTTAATTTACATGTGTTTGGGGCAAAATGGTGTGAACTGAGTTGCATGGCAAAGCCACGTGAAATTTAGTGACCGCAGTTGTGGAGATTCTCAATAAGGTTTGACCTTCTCTGAATGACAAACTTACAGTACTACTTTTTGTGCAGTCTTAGGTTATGTAGCACAGCTTGAAATTGATTGAAAATACAAAATTTTCTACATTGGAAGTTTCTTTTGTACTCTGAGAGGGCTGTAAAACCTGACCTTTTCCACAATCCAAGTGATTAAAAATTAGTAATGTCCATCCAATTAACAAAAATTGAAACAGAGATTTAACAAAAACCCCACATAAAATCAGTAGATTCTTGATCACTATGAATTATGTGTTCCTTCATTAGACTCATTAGACTACGATCTCTTGACATTTATTTTAAGGTACTTTCTTAATATTCATTTAATTCTTACTTAGAGAAGAAACACCAACTTGAACAGTACATTCTCTTCCTGAATGTACAGTAAAACTAAATGCAAACTTTATTTTCTGTGTTTCATACTGTTTTCTGTTGAGTCTTTATGCCTCTGAAAATATCTTAATAAAAACAGCTTCAAAAAACAATAGAGAGGAACATTTAGTGAGGCTTCCTACTAAGGTTTTTAGTAAGTGTTTGTGAAAAAGTGGTTTAAATGCATAACAGTAATACAGCTCCCATGATAGAAGCTTCCTCCTCTTTTAGAGAGTTGGTGTGAGGAAGGAAAAAACTGTTTCTGTTTCGATGTTTAGTATTTTAATAGGGTGAAAGTTTCTAGCTCTCATTTTGAGTGTAGGAGTTTGTATAATGGCTGAACATTAAAAGATTAAGTTTTAGAAATGTTGTTAATGTAGCTAATGGATATTGATTATTTACGGTGCATTATTCAGAAAATGAATTCTGCTGTACAAGTTAAGATCATAATGAACCTAATAAACTGTCCTGATATAGTAGTTGCACCTCTGAGCTACGTCAATAAGCAGTGGAAACATTATTGCTATATGCTTCCTATTTCATATAGCAAAGAAATAACACCTAGAGTGTTAGGGTGTTGGGTCTTGTCTTGGTAGCTTAGCTCAAACTGTAGGTAACCCAACCAGAACCAACAGATCTTTCCAGTGACAACAGAAGGATTGGTTGGGGGCATAGAAAGAAAAGCAGTCTGGGTCAGCTGGAAGATATTTCACAGAACACTCTTGACACACGTTTTATGGACAGACGGCAAACCTCTAAAACATTTAAGCTCTGGACAAGTCCTTCATAAAGATTATTTGTTTTCCAACTAGGAAAAAAAAAAAAAAGGAAGAAAAAAGAAAAGCAGAAAACCCCATGAAAGACCAGAAAGTTTGTAAATTTAAAACCAATTTATTTTCCTTCAGAATTTTCCAAAGGAAAACAGAGTGCAACAAAGCTGCTGAAAGGGTTGGAAGGCATGTCCTATGAGGAACAGCTAAGGACTCTGGGTTTGTCTAGTTTGGAGAAAAGGAGGCTGAGGGGCGACCTCATTGCTCTCTACAGCTTCCTGAGAAGGGGACGTGGGGAGAGAGTTGCTGATCTCTTCTCCCTGGTATCCAGTGATAGGATGTATGGGAATGGTTCAAAGCTGTGCCGGGGGAGGTTCAGACTTGACATTAGGAAGCTTTTCTTTACTGAGAGGGTGGTCAAACACTGGAACAGGCCTCCTAGAGAGGTGATCGATGCCCCATGCCTGTCAGTGTTTAAGAGGCATTTGGTCAACGCCCTTAGTAACATGCTTTAACTTTTGGTTAGCCCTGAAGTGGTCAGGCAGTTGGACTAGATGATTGTTGTAGGTCCCTTCCAACTGGAACTATTCTCTTCTCTTCTCTTAAATCGAATATTACAATTTGAATGCAGCTTTCAAAAGAATGTGGTTTTCTCTGCTGTCAAGAAATCCCCTGGCTTTAATATTATTTTTGCCTAAAATTTTAGCTGAAAAATGAACGAAGAACATTTTTCCCTTAAATAGTCTAAATTTCCATTAGAAAAAAAATTGGTTCTGCAAGCAAAATAGTCATTTGTCTGTTGAGATGATCCATAATGCTTTGTAATCATTCCATTCAATATTAGTCATCTGTTCTCCCAAACAGTGATTTTCATCTGCACATTTACATGTGTATGTATACATATATATATAATATATGTCTGCGTATATAAAAGAAGTTCAAAACATAAGTCAGCTAGTGCCCGCAAAAGAAAATTTTCTTATTCAAACAGTTCTGTTTGTGTTTAATTAAATCTTCAACTGGCTTTAAGGCTTAAGATTCCTAAGATTTTAGTTCACTTCTGTTGTTGAAAAGAACATTCTGTGTGGTATTATTTACAGAGGAAGTGCTATGTTACAATTTGATTTTATTTGAGACTTAATGGTCCTTTACCCTGTCTTTAGGAATGCCTTTGAAGAGTCTTAGTGCTGGAGATCAGTAGGAAGATTGGTCATCTTGAAACTACAAATCAAGCTGATGTAACCTTTTCCACGGACAAGGCTGGAAAACATGCAGGATTCATGTAAGGATGAATATAAAATATTTACATATAAACCAAGCATATTTTGGTTTTGTCACAGCACATCTGTATTATTTGATCAGCATATATTCAGATATCCAGATCCCCTTTCCTGGATTCACTGTTCAGCACAATATCCTGTGCCTGCCTTGGTGACAGAGAAGGAGCTCAAACAAAAGCAGTCTTTGTATACCTTCATGTTTGATACGCACAAGTCTATGGGGCCGGATGGGATCCACCCAAGAGTGCTGAGGGAGCTGGCGGAGGAGCTTGCCAAGATGCTCTCCATCCTTTATCAGCAGTCCTGGTCAATGGGGGAGGTCCCGGAAGACTGGAAGCTAGCCAATGTGACACCCATCTACAAGAAGGGCCGGAAGGAGGAGCCGGGGAACTACAGGCCAGTCAGCCTGACCTCGGTGCCCGGGAAGATCATGGAGCGGCTCATTTTGAGTGAGCTCACCGGGCAGGTGCAGGACAACCTGGGGATCAGGCCCAGTCAGCATGGCTTCATGAAAGGCAGGTCCTGCCTGACCAACCTGATCTCCTTCTATGATCAGGTGACCCGCCTAGTGGATGAGGGCAAGGCTGTGGATGTTGTCTACCTGGACTTTAGTAAGGCCTTTGACACGGTCTCTCACAGCATTCTCATGGAAAAGCTGGCGGCTCACGGCTTAGACAGGTGTACTCTTCGCTGGGTAAAAATCTGGCTGGATGGCTGGGCCCAGAGAGTGGTGGTGAATGGAGTGAAATCCAGTTGGCGGCCGGTCACGAGCGGTGTTCCCCAGGGCTCGGTTCTGGGGCCGGTTTTGTTCAATGTTTTCATCAATGATCTGGATGAGGGGATTGAGTGCACCCTCAGCAAGTTTGCAGATGACACCAAGCTGGGCGGGAGTGTCGATCTGCTCGAGGGAAGGAAGGCCCTGCAGAGGGATCTGGATAGGCTGGATCGATGGGCCGAGGCCAACTGTATGAGGTTCAACAAGGCCAAGTGCCGGGTCCTGCACTTTGGTCACAACAACCCCATGCAACGCTACAGGCTTGGGGAAGAGTGGCTGGAGAGCTGCCCGGCAGAAAAGGACCTGGGGGTGCTGGTCGACAGCCGGCTGAACATGAGCCGGCAGTGTGCCCAGGTGGCCAAGAAGGCCAACAGCATCCTGGCTTGTATCAGGAATAGTGTGACCAGCAGGAGTAGGGAAGTGATCGTGCCCCTGTACTCGGCACTGGTGAGGCCGCACCTCGAGTACTGTGTTCAGTTTTGGGCCCCTCAGTACAAGAAGGACACTGAGGTGCTGGAGCGTGTCCAGAGAAGGGCAACGAGGCTGGTGAAGGGACTAGAAAACAAGTCTTATGAGGAGCGGCTGAGAGAACTGGGGTTGTTTAGTCTGGAGAAGAGGAGGCTGAGGGGAGACCTCATTGCTCTCTACAACTACCTGAAGGGAGGTTGTAGTGAAGCGGGTGTTGGACTGTTTTCTCAAGTAATCAGCGACTGGACAAGAGGAAATGGCTTCAGGTTGCTCCAGGGGAGGTTTAGATTGGATATCAGGAAGAATTTCTTTACCAAAAGAGTGGTTAGGCATTGGAACAGGCTGCCCAGAGAGGTGGTGGAGTCACCATCCCTGGAGGCGTTCAAAAAAAGTGTAGACGTGGCACTCCAGGGCCTGGATTAAGAGGCATGGTGGTGTTGGGTTGATGGTTGGACTTGATGGTTTAAGAGGTCTTTTCCAACCTTAATGATTCTATGATTCTATGATTCATCTACTGTGCCGTATCTGGTCAACTCTAAGTCAACAAAAGCAGCTAGGGCTCACTGGCATATAACTTCCTGATTTGTGATTCATTTGAATCCTTTCTTCAGTCTCAGTTATTCCATTGTTTTAATATGGACTTGGTAAATCCATTGAACACTTGATTGTTTTATTCAAAGTAGACCTCAGGTGCCATTCTTCTAAAGGTACAAACAAGGGCACCATCAAGATTATAGTAAGAGTGTTGTAACAAATATGCATAGAGAATAAGACTTAACTGAAATTTGGAAGTTATGGGAAATCCTCCAGACGGTACAGCATTTTTCCTATCCTTGCCCTTCACAGTAGAAGATAGGGAGTTTGTGATCCGTTATGGAATCATACGTGTACTTTATAGACCAGCTTATCATTTCAAACTTTTGTAGGTCTCTAATGCACAAACATTTGAGGTTATGGCTAATTATTTGGAAATGTGTAAAAGTGTGTTTTTACACAATTACACACACTACAATTGTGTAATTGCTGGCTGAATTGAGTATGATATCAAGAACACTGTGTTTCCAATAAATTTGTTAATATATAGGCAATATCTGTTTTTCATATGTCAGAAACATTTTTCAATAGATGTTCTACTTTAACAAATCTCTGGGCCTTTGTATTATAGATAATTGTAGGAACAGTATTCAGATTATTCCACTGCCTCTCAACACTTTTTCAGATGGTACTTGAAGGACCTTAAAGTCAAAAGTGGAATATATTCTTCCAGCTGTGGCATCTGACAAAGCCAGAGGCAAGTTTCTGCATAAGCTCACCGGGCAGTGATGCTGACAAGTCCAGAGATGTCTTTGAGTCTACCACATAGTTGTACTCCTGACTGGTTTCTATTTTTGCCTTATTATTTCATCCTTTTTTGATTCTTGTTTTACTTTGGAAACATTTCACACTCCTCTTCATTTTAGGAATAGCTTCTATGGTGTTTTTCCTGACTTGTGCAGGGAATGATTTTATGCTCATGTCTTGCCTACATAAAGATTTTCTTAATTTTTCCAAGCTATAGCTTGCTGTGTGTCCCTCTGCCATCCTAGCAAGTCTTTGAGAACCACAAGTAGTAGCTGAAGAGTTATTTTTCAGTAAAACATATTAGAGTCTCATTACAAAAAAACCCGAACCCCAAACAAAAAAACCACAAACAAATGTAGTATAAACCAGTGTCCATGTAAAGAGAAGGCAGAGAATATTTTGCACTTATTTTTCCTCAAATATATATATATATTTAAATATATACATAAATATATGTATAAAGATAATATACACATGTACCAAAAATATTTTTATTCATCTGAGCCACTCATAAGCAATTAATATATCAGTCTGATTGCTCTGTGTCCTTTACAGTGTACCTAGCCAAAGTGTAACTCCTAGTCTATGCTTCACTGCTTGACTGTAAACAAATTAATCAAGTATGTTTCTGTTATCCTTTTAAGAAATTCTCTTAGCTACAGAAATGAAATGAAAACATGCAAGAATGAGATGCTTTGTAATTAACAACTATACTTTTGTTTGGTTTCAATATCTTATTCATCTCAAACACAAAAATACTTATACAATATTTAACAGTTTTTGAATTAGTTGCCTTTGCAAGGCAAGGAAACCTTGCCAAGTACTGCAGCAATACTTGCCCAGTGAAAGTATTGCACGACCTTCAGTACAATGTTATTTTACAGAAAAACATAAGATAAAGCAATCTGGAATTATCTTTATGAGCTGCCAATTAAGGCTAAGTAATCTATAAGTTTAACAGTTTAAAAAGCAAAGTAATTTAGAAAAATCCTTATTACTGAGATTGTGGATGATTAGTTGTACATATTAATTTACCTGTTCCATCTGATAGTGCTCTGTTCATGTTTTTTTCAAAGCACAGAAACTGTGAAATCCTTATTCACTGAAGTCAGTGTCATAAGCCCATGTACTTCTAATTACCTGGATTTCATTGGAGTTTTCTTTTTTCCCCTTTCCCTAAAATTACTTAACATCTATAAAAAAATGCCTGTGTCACTATTTGCTCTTTAGCCTACTAAACATTCTCAGCCAGTGTGCTTGTCCTGTTTATAATTTTATAATGGTATTAAAATGTTCTTTATTTTTTTTCTTAAGCTAGTAACTCTGCTAATTTGGGCCTTTTGTTTTCTTCTCATTTTGCTCACACTTGCGTATAAACTGCACAAAAAGTTCAAGCTTTGCTGCAGTGTGAACACACACATTTTTTACAATATATAATTAATGACTTCATAAAACATTGATTACATGAAAGCATTAGATAAGGAATTCTGTTATATTTATTCATCAGGCAGAACAAAATCTTCCAAAAGGGAATGTCAAGATGAATCTTTTTTTTTTCCAAAAAAAACCTTTTTACATTAAGCTTTCAAAATTTTTTGATTTCAAAAAATTACCAGGAAAATACCTATTTTGACTGATATTAAAATAAAAGGGGGTTCCTTTTCTTTTTGTCTATTTTTTCTTGTGCATTTTGTTTGGATTTTTTTTCTAGAGTTGTATTTCTTTCTTCTACTGTTGGCATAAAGTCAGTTAGACAAACATTTTTGTTTTAGATATTAGATTTTAGAAACTCAGTTCTCTCTTTGCTTTTTTCTGCATCTGCTGGATTTTATTAATTCAGAGTATAAAGTCTCATGAAAAAAGTATAGGGCCCAATTTTTTTTGTTTGTTTGATTTTTAACATTAACAAATGTTTCAGGACAATCATTATACATTCTCTTTTTATCAAGGCCAACAATTATCAGACACATATCCTGGGGTATAACATAGGCATCTCTATGTCTTTTCTCTGCCCTTCTCTGGTTAAAAAAGGTGTGTGAACCATCTTTTCAGGGCTTCTGCTGTCCAGAATTTTTAGCTCAGCCCCATCAGGCTCTAGACTGCCCTCCATAGTCCAGGTATTTGTGAACTTAGGCTTTGAAACTCATTGTTCGTATGAACCACTTGTGGTGATGACATGAAACTGGGAGGAGTGACTGATACACCAGAGGGTCATGCTGCCATCCAGAGGGGCCTCAAGAGGCTGAAGAGATGGGCTGACAGGAGCCTTACGAAGTTCAACAAGGGAAAGTGCAAAGATCTTCACCTGGGGAGGAAGAACCCCATGCACCAATATATGCTGGGGGCCACCCAGCTGGAAAGCAGCTTTGCAGACACCAAGTTGAACAAGAACTATCAATGTGTACTTATGGCAAAGAATTGCAATGGTATCCTGGGCTGCATTAGAAGGAGTGTTGCCAGCAGGCTGAGGGAGATGACCCTTCCCCTCTACTCAGCACTGGTGAGGCCACACCTGGAGTGCTGTGTCCAGTTCTGAGCTCCAGAAGCTCTACAAGAGATGGATATACTGTACAGAGTCCAACAAAAGGTCACGAAGATGATGGACTGGTGTAACTCTCCTATGAGGAAAGGCTTAGAGAGCTGGGACTGTTTAGGTTGCAGAAGAGAAGGCTCAAGGGGGATGTCCTCAATGTATATAGATATCTGAAGGGAGGGTGTAAAGAAGACAGAACGAGGCTTTTTCCAGTGGTGCTCAGTAACAGGACCAGAGGCAATGGGCACACACTGAAACACAGGGGGCTCCAACTGAACATCAGGAAACACTTTTTTACTGTGACGGTTGTGGAGTCTTCCAGCTTGGAGATACTCAAAAGCTGTCTGGATGTGGTCCTGGGCAACTGGCTCTAGGTGACCCAGCTTGAGCACAGGGCTTGGTTTTGACTGAAGAAAGCCTGTTTATTACTATGTGTTTTGTTTAAGGGTTGAATTCCTATTCCAATCTACTCTGATCTCTGTGTGCCATAGTGACCTCAAATTTACATTTGCAGGCAGACAAATGACTGTCCCTAATCACATACATGAATGAGCCTTTGTTGTGGGCAATAGTCCCTCCAGCACATCACTCTATGTCCAGTCTGCATGTCCATCCTTAGAACAATCTTTCGAATAGCTTTATCAAGCTCTGAATTTTAAAAAATAATTTATTTATCATTTGCTTACTTGTTAATAATGTTTCAGATAAAACTTTTCTTGTGACTATTAACAAGTTCTTAGCTGTCATTTCTAACAACTATTTGTCTTAAGAGTTTGCATGAGAAAAATATATTTAAATTCAAGAACTGGAAAGAAGTATAAACATTTGTAAAAGATTTATTGTTTTCAGGGCATAAAATGTCTTTTAATCTTTTTTTTTGATGTACATTAGAAGACAGCTGTTAGCTTACTAGAATTCTTATTTCTAAATTCTTCTTAAACATCCTTGTTTAAATGTTCATTCATATTCAAGTAACTTTTCAACACTGACAGGAGGTATACTCAATATTTAGTTTCTTTGCAGTGTAGTGTAAAATACTAAAATATCTGTCATCAATGTGTCCTAAATCATTGATTTTTCTGTAAAACATCAACATGAGAGAGAGTTTCAGTCTGCCTTTAGACCCTCTTCTACATAGGCAGGGTTATACCATGCTGATATTGAGCCAAATTACTGTTTGTGCTATTTCACAAAAGAAGAATGCTTGCTAGTTGTGTTATTGTCATCCATCCACCTCTCCGAGTATAACTGTTGTCATTCTCTTTCTTGTCATCCTGGTTTTCCTCCAGTTTCTTAGGGTGATATGTTTGTACAATCAGCATCTTTTTAAGGTATTCAAGTAACATGTGCTTAACAGAATACAGAAAAAAAAGTAGTGATTTCAAGAAGCATCTATCTTTCACAAACTTTGTTTATACATATATATATATATAGATATTACTTATGAAGGAAGTTATATTCAATAGCAGTTATTGAACAGCAGCAGTGGTTCCCATCCATACCACAATGCCGTATCTTCAGAAGAAAAAAGAAAAATGAAAAAGCATGTTTCCTCTCTGCTTCTCACTCTTCTTCTTTTACAAGTTTTGAGTTGGCATTCATTTGTTAGGAGAAGCAAAGAACTGGAATGTCAGAAAAGTAAATCAGTTGACATTTCTCGAAGCACTCTGAGTACACAAGGGGAATAAGAGAATGAGTATCATTGTGATCAGAGAAGAAAGATCAGAAAATGGTCAGGTTTTCTTATGACAGAAAAAGAGTGAGTTAGGAGGACAATATCATATGGATGAAAGATGGAAAGAGAAGAAGAACAGAGGTATTAGAAATTTATTTCTTCTTCCTGGCCTCTTTGTGCATTGTCATTTCTTTCATCGTTCCATGCTAGAATGGCATAAAAGGTTCTGGTTCTCTCTGGTTGGTTTGCTTTAAGTGTGGTATGAATGGTCAAAGACATGTGAAACTTTTCGGCATATAAAATACAAACTTGAAGAGAAATTTAGGACGGCAAATAAAGTCCAACAGGATGCAAAAGATGTTTTCCAGAGTCCACAAGACACAAAATCACCACTTTCTAAAGAATGTTCCAATTCACATGTACATACACTATGAATAGACATATATATGAACACGCCCTCACACACACGCACACTAGCCATAAACTACTCCTATATGAGATCTCATTGTACCATCATAGAGCAGAATATCCTTAATTAACACTATGTTAGCTTTCCTAAAATGTTGTGAAGAAAACAGCTCTAAATTTACTGAGTGTTTTTGAATTTCAGCAGTGACAAATGCCATGGTGGTACCAGATTAAGTTAGAGATAGTTTAGCTGTTTGAGTAAAATTACCCCAGTAAATAACCATGTAATATAAAACCACAAATAGCCCAGCCTTGCATTATTACTGCTTTGCATTGTGCTTGTGATTTCTTTATTTTAATAACTTTTTCTTACCATTTTTGTTCCAGGACATCAATATCAAACTTTGACATTATCTTTAATTAACTCAAATGCAACCAAAATTTTAAAGTCATCTTTATAGGCCCAGGAGAAGTCCACTGACAATAAAAACAATTATTGGATAGCCTGCTGAGACTGCTGAGTGGTCACAACAGACATTGTGGCAGATGGAGCTCCCTCCACCAGTGAGTAGAAAGAGAAGACTCTTCTGCAAAGGGGTCATAGATTGAAAGGCTCTGCTCAGCTATCTGCTGCTTTCCTGTTTCCAGAATGCAGTCCAAGGAACATTGCTAGCACAGATCCTGTATCTGCAAATGGCTTCAGCTCTAGGCATATGCATGAAAAGAATCGTCAACCTGAGAAGGAAAAGTTTATCAGACCTAGAACATATTTATTAGCAAAGGGTCAAGACACTCTCAAAGGCATGTGGAGACATTTATTTTCATTGTAGCATGGATTCCATGTGTTTTTCTGAAAATATATTCAGCATTTGTTTGGGTAGTACTGACTGTGCATCTGAATATTTGGATGCATTCTTGCATCTTAGGCAGAATGCCCAATTCAGTTGTCAAAATCCCCAGTCTTCCCTGACAATGTCATAATGCGTGCATGAGTTTTCAATATAAAAAGCTGCAGTATTTTGTAATTTAATAATTTTGGTCAGAGTGCAAGCATAAAAGTAATGGAATTTTCTACTGTTACTACTAGTAGCAACAATAATAATGCAAGTACTACTGAGGAAATTATTTTGCTATTTATAATATTGGACTGTTTAATTTCTCTTGCTCACTCTCTTTCTTTCTAGTCTTCTACATTAATTACAGCATTGCCTCTTGAGCAGCAGAATTTAGCCCTTCTTTCTTGCCTCTTGTTTACAGAAGAAAATGCACATTACTTTTTAACCTCATTTACTTTTTCAAGGCAAGTTAAAATGGTGTTTTTGAATCAAAAATTGAGAACTGCTAAGTTGTCTGATACACTGGTCAGGGGCAAAGCCTGTGAAAGATGTGATTATATGCACACCTTCAAGTATATTACCGATGTACTTGAGATAAAGGCAGTATAGATGTTGGACTAATAGGCACAGATGAAGTTGCATGTTGTAGATAGTACTGGAATAAGGAGGAGGCCTGATTTAAAAAAAACAAAACAAAACAAAACTAAGCCAAGGTGGCATTAAAGAATGTTGGAAGCTAGCATTTACATGTTGATTAAATGACAGTACTTCACCCTTCTTGCCCTTGTTTTTCATTCCTTGCCATCTATCATTTGAAAGCTTTTTCCTTTAAACGACAACTGAATCTTCTTCAGTACGATGAGACTGATTATGCAGGACAGAAGCCAAGATTTAATCACTAGCATAGAAGGCACCTATTTTTGTGGAAAACCTCCCAGCCCCTAGGGGTGCATCGCCACTGCCCGCTGAGGGCAGCCCCATGGCCAGACTCATCTGCTGCGTAAACTTTGAGCCTCCCAGCACTGCCTCATGTGAGGCCAATGTAGGTCCTCTGAAGCCCCAAGGACCCTGAGTGTTTGAGCATGGCTTTGGGCATACCTTTCTAGGCTAATTTTTATACCCATATTTTCTCTGTAAGATCTTTATTTTGTTTATTGATTAATAACCTAACCTGTTCATTGCTGGTTTTAATTTTTTCCAAATGTTATTATTTCACCATTAGTTTATATTTGTATATAATGCCTACATATAATCAATGTAGGTAATTATATATTAATTAGCATAAATAATTATATAGAATCTAAAGTATATTAATTGTTCTTATTAGCAATTATTATTAGCTAGTTAACAATAACTTCTATGTTGGTTAGTGTTTCTTCAGCACATTGGTCTATACAAGAAATGCAATGATTGGGTTATTGTCATGTGACTCAGTTTTCACCAGCAGGATCCCTTTGGTATTGCTCAGTTTTTTGGCTTTCAGCTGTTTTTACTCTTAAAAGAGTACTCTGTTCCATTAGCTGATTTTAGTGGTCCTTGTCTTTTGGGTCTGTCTAGGCAGATTTTTATTTTTGTGACAACTTCTGACCTTTGATATGATATACTGGTCCTTCATTATTGGGAAGACTTCCCATTAGTTCTTCCTACTGTCGGCCTTATTCTCAGCCGGCCAAGTGGGACACTCCTGCCTTGTAAGTTAGAAAAACTGGCAGGAGCTGCTGCAACCGTGTCTTCTTGAGGGTTCCCACAAATGTGCCTAAATTGGCGAAGTCTCTCTTGTGGATACAGATTCTGTATCATACATTTTTTAAAGTCCAGTGTAACACTAAATAGGTCTCAGATAAGTGAACTGCTTTGCTTCCTGCTTGCCAATTTTAGTGTTGTTGCTTCACAGTAATAAATGATGAGATAGCACTAGGGCTGTGTGTGATAGCGGCAAGTTAGTGGCTGAATGAGTGATGTACAGAAATCAAGCATGGCTGAAAAATACACTGCCTTCTGCATACATTTATGGGTTCTCCCTCCTTCTCTCTCTCTCTGTCTTGCCTGTCTTCTTTTTCTTTCTTTGTCCCTCATCAGTGGCTGCTGATGGTTATATGTTTCCAGTCTGATTCCTAATTGCTATGAAATGAGCAAGTGGGACGCAGCTGAAGTGATAGAGAAAGGGAAACTGGTTTATTTTGTGTAAAATTGACTCAGTGTTTGGTGGGGAAGAGACCACGCTGTTAAACTACTGAGTCATCAGTACACTCATGCGCTCTCTTGAGGGCTTCAGGCTCCATCGGTGATTGATGGATCAGGAGTTTGATTGAAGCCTTCTTGTACTTCTCAGATGCTAAGTCATCATAACATCCTCATAGCTCTCCAGTTCTTCCCACTGGCAGTGTTATGACTCACCAGGCAGTGCAAATCGCCGCAAGTGGCAGCTCACAGGACACACAGTAAATCTAAATTGTAATTAGGTCACATGTGGAAAACTCTGTTTGGACCCTAATGGACATTTGCCCGTGTCCATAAAACATTTGCAGGATTTGGAACCGCTGGGCTAATTCTGATGAAGAGACTGGATCTGGGGTTACAAGGCCACAGCCAGAGATAGTGCACTTGCAGTTATGCAGATAAGCCTGCACTTCATCTTCCCAAATGATGCCCGGAGGCTGCCAGAACAGTCATTCCTTCACTTTTATGAGCAGTGAATTTACATTAAAAGGCATTTAAATAAAGGCTGTAGAGTACGCTTAAAAGATGTTGTTCCAATTTGAGACTTTATTATGGTGCTGTGGCATGGAGAAGTGACCCCATGGATGATCAAGCTGAGGTGCCAACCTGCCCTCGAGCTCTGTTAATAAGGATTGGTGAGGCTGGAGGCAGCGATGCTGGCAAGAATGCTGATGAGCCTCGTTAGCAGTGTGCAGCTCGCTTCCTTTGGCGAAGGGCACACAAGCCTGTGGGGGAGAGCTGGTAGTGAAGCCAGTCAAAGAGCTCTGCATCAAATAATTTATTTGGCTAGCTCAGTCCACCATTGTAAACAAGTCTTGCTTTCTGTGAATATACTTATTAGTCACCTATTTCTGGATACTTACATTACACAGACAAATTGGAGCCAATGTTTTGTCCACACTCTCCTCTGTAACGTTGTGCACAGGAATCTGTTCCTTAACAGACATTATTTGCACCACTAAAAGGGATGTAAGTCATACTTACATTTTTGAAGATTCCTGCCGTGGATGAGTTACAATATCCAAACTTCTTGTTAAAGCAGTCATATCAGTCTTGCAGAAGTAGTCCTGCTGCTCCTTCCCAGTCCTGTGAGCAAACATGTTCACCTGCATGTACTGTTGTCTGTACTTGCAGCAGTGAAATGAGTATAAAGTGCATTTGGGAAGAATATATTCACATATTTAAATCTCTGTCTTTGAGAGTCCACATGGGCAGAAGTCAGCTGTCATGATTAGGAAAATCCACATGGGCAGAAGCCAGCTGTCATGATTAGGAAAATATAGGCAGCCTGCTCTCTTTCCCAAGGGCTCCTCAGATGCAGGCTGGAAGTGGCAGTGAGCTGGATCAGCTGCTTTTGATAGGGGTGGTCCAATCCTGGTGACAGTTTTTTCCCAGCAGCCCTGCTTTTGTCTTCAGTCACTCTACTGCAGCACTTCCATCCTGAGGAGGGGAGGACTGCCTCCTGGCTCAGTAAATTGTCCTGGGGGATTTAAAGTCTGGGTGCTCCAAATCTAGACTTCACAAATAGGGGAAACATCTGAACAAATTCACAGGAGAGGAGAGGTTTGAACATTCTCTCTTGAAAAGGTCATTACTGTGGATTGATTTTTTTAGGAGTCTTGGGCAAAGTTTAAAGTGACCTGAATAGTTCTGTGTAAATAGTTGGTTTCTTAATCTGGTAGATGAACTGAAAGAAATGGAACAAAAAAAATTTGAGTGTAGAATTAAATATTTCATTTCTGAGTTCTTTTCTGCACTTTCTTCAGTGCAGTTAGAACATATTTTCTTTTAAAACATTCTAAATGGAAAGCCCTGGAAGTGTTTCATTACAGCCAAGAAATAGGTTGGCACATATATGCATTTTTCTGAAACAATTCTCCACATACAGACTAGTGCAATATACTAACCCAAGTCTACATAATTCTTCAAAAAAGATCTTTTGATTGAAAACTCGTATTTTCACCTGAAATTGTTCCACCTTAATTCTGACCTTTCAATAGCTTCATGTTCCCTTTTACTTTTCTCCTATAATAGCTGGTACCAATTATGCTAAGCAGGGAGAGCTTGTGAGTGGCCTCCCTTTCATGGGCTGTGGGCTTTATATCTATTCTGGTTACACAGGCACAAGGTAGATGACTCTGACCAAAGAGAGGCAGACTACTAAATGTATTCCATTAGTGATGGAGACAACTATAAAAGGGATAAGAAGCTAATGTTTCAGTGCAAAAACAGTCTGAAATTGCGCCTTCATCAGGATTTTTGGACCAGCTCTACTTACGGCATGCTAGACTAACTTTTGTAGAAAGAACAGCAAACTGTTTAAACCAGCATACAGCCTGACAGTTCTCCTACTGGACTCGTTCGTAAAACTGGACCTGGCTGTTCATCTCTTTCTCAAACTTAAAAAAAAGGAGCTCATTTTAGCAGTGTCCATTTAACTGTGACTCCTCTCTCCTGCTGGTAGTCCCGAGCCACATGCTGATCCTGTAGTACCGGTGGCATTTTGGGGGACTAATTGTCGAAAGCAGCAACAGTGCAATTTCAGGCAGAGGTCTTTCTCTGCAACAAAAGAGCTATTACTAGCTGGCCTACAAGTTTTTACATTTGTATGTGTAGCCTCACTAATTTGAACAAATTTTTTTTTTTCCTTTTTAATCCTGTAAGGAATTTCACCCTCTATATTAATTTTTAAGGGTTGCTTGATACCTTTTTTTCTCTTTGATGTTCATATTTTGTTAGTAGCCACTGATAATATTAATAATAATAATGCTGTTCTTATTTTCCACCCCTCCCGGGTGTTTAAGTAGATGTGGTTTTGCAAGTCCAGCCCCTTGTGCAAATATTAGTGATGATCTGTACCAACATATTTTATCACCTTTTCCCTTCTGATGATTATATTAGAGATAAAGGCTGCAGGTAAACTTATTTGCATAGCTCCATTCTCACCTGCACTTCATTAATAGCTAAGTTATTTGCAAAAGTAATTTCCTAGTCAGTGCTCAACCACAATAAAATGTTGAATGTCTTAAATATTTCCAATGAAGAAAGTCTACAGAGAAGACCACAGGAAGAGATCAATACTAGAGAAGATCAGTAACATTATTATTTCATTTTCTACAGGCTCTTATTCCTATATTGTTTGCATTTATTGTCTCTACAATGATTTCCCACATCAGAAATCTATTTTATTACACATTTCACCATGCCACCGTACTAACTTCAAGATACTTGGGATGAGAGTGACTTAGCTGGCAGGTAACTATCCTCGAGTGTTCCTAAGCCTCTCAGCTACATAGACTGTGTCCAGGTTGCCAAAATCTTGTGCTGGTCAAGGCGTGGTGCACATCAGGATGCATAGGGCATTATCCTCTTGAACACTAGTCTTTGCATCCCCATTACCTGTTGCAGGCGAGAAAAAAATTCTCACCATCAGAAGGACAAGCAGTTCTTTTCTTCTCCAAAATTGTAATCTGTGTCCCTGGTTCAGGAAAATTACAAAATATATCTTGTTCTAAGAAGAATTTCATGTTTCCCTGGTTTTCTTTAGCAGACAGAAAAACAAGTCATGGGAGCCATCTTTTCTACTGTTTTGGACAAGCAGGGTAATAGGACAGAGTGAAAATGGATAGTTTACTTCTACTATGTTGCACACAATGAACTCTGCAGTAAATTGACCATGAAGAAACCCCTAAACTAACAGGAGGGAGTAAAATATTATTTGGAATTATTCCTTATCATTTTAACCAAAAATATTATCCAAACTTCCAGATAATTAAAATTGCCTTTAAATCAAAACATGGATGATGAAGTCTTTCTTAAAAAAAGTGTCACCTAAATTCTTTTAAAAACATAACCTATTAGTTAATAGAAGCAGAAAGGGAAAGTAAAGCTAAACACCAGTAAACTAAATGTAACTATGTATCTTAATTAACAGAAGAATTAAAGAAAACAGAGAAGTAACTGGAAACTTTTGCATCCTCGTTCTGTGTAGCAAACTAAATGCTGCAGTCAGTATTCTTTCAAACCCCCAGTATGGATCTTTGCCTCTGAGTTTGCTCTGACGCTCTGAAATCTTAGCGATGGATTCACTTTTTCTAACAAGAACAGAGTATAAGGGAGAAGACCTGCTACGTGCATTCATCTTACAGAAGAATCATACCTAAAATGTTAGATAACAAGGGTAAAGCCCTTCTGTTTTCTCACCATATCCTACCACTGGCATGCCAGAAAAACATTCACGACAACAGTGAACCATACTCTAATATACCTTGCTCTGGCTGAATCTTATAAACATGAAACCAGCTGGGCAGTTCATGTGTATAACTATTTAATCCAGAAAGTTCTGCTCGTAATAAGGGGTTTACTCATTCCAGGATCAAGCTAATTTTTCATGATTCAAGAAAATTAAACATCTTTATATGATAGTGACGTTATATTTTAAAAATTTCTCTTCTTGATCCCATCTTCTGACACTGTTGCAGATGCTGAACATTATTTACTCTTCAAATCATGGTATTCCCAAACAGCTCACTGAGCGAAGTAGTGGGTTTAGGGATTGTCATGAGTGAGAAGGTCAGATACAGGCTGCTAGATTGGAGAATGCAAAAGAAATCCTATAGCAGTATTAAAAAATACTTCATTTATAGATACCCTCCAGGTGAAATGAACAAATAGTAATAATAAAAAAGCTGGAAAAACAACATATATTGCTTTTTGCTTGGAAGGTTTGAACTAGAAGGTTTTTTTAATGAGCCAAAGGAGGATGGGTTGGTGTCCCTTATTTTAGATAATTCAGTCTGTGGTTCTTAAACTAGCTAAGGCCTACCAGACCCAGTTTAGGATGCTATAGTTTAGAGCTATAGTTAGACATTAACAAGATTGTTTGTTTTTATTGCTTTTTATATTTTAGTAGAAGCCTTAAAATTCCACTATAGTCCAGTTGAACCTTCATATTCAAGAGAGGTGATACTTTTTAGGTTGTGTAAGAGCAAAATAAAAATTATTTTTTCTTTTTTTAATGAAAGCTGTTAGCTGAATATTAGAACAGCGGGTGGGTAGACTTTTAATCTAAGTTGTTAAAATATAAAAGGTAAGCAGTCACAGAGCAAAATATACATAGGTTTCCTGACACATAGTAAAGGCAAACCCTCATTTCTTCTGTTTTACAATAGAATTTCTAGTAAGTTGGTCAAATGCAGAGTCACAATATTACCTTCATTGCAATAAAAGACTTTTAAAGAACCTCTTTGCCCACAGAGGATGTTAGTATGGCTATATTTGCTGTTTCAGCAGAAGAATTTTGATAAATTCATTCAGTGTCTTAATGGTGGGTATAACATGAAACTCAGTGAGGGGGGCAAAAAAGCTGGGCTCTGTTTGCTCCTGCATTTGACTTTTTAATCAAACAACTTTCTGCTGCTGTAACTATTAGCTAATATAGTATCCCTCTCTAACTGTAGAAAGAAGTCTTGTTCAGAACAAACACAATTGGACTTTTCATGTTAATGTTCGTGTATAGTCTTTACTGTTTGTAAATTGCTCTTGAAAACACAGTGTAGACAGCTATTTCATTTCCAAGCATACAACACATTACTTATGCCTTTTGCATAAACTTCAGTACAACTGAATAGTCTATTTTATTTGTTTACTGGATCCTGTATTTTGAATAAATGTGTCTGTAAAATCTTCTGTACATTGTCAGCATATCTGTTGAACAATGCTGTCAGGCAAGGATCTTCTAATCAAATCTATGGTATCTGTCAGTGTATTTTGTTATGGATAGAGAATTGCCCTGGTTAGCTGAACTCAGGTATCCTAGAGAAGTTTAGTATTTTCTGAACTTCACTGAAAATGAACGTGAGAAATTGAAAGCATTCAGCAGTTTTCAGAACCAGGCCCTCTATTTGTGAGAAGATAATGAGAACGTACTGGAATATTTCAGGCAGAAACAACCTGACATCAAGACATCGGTAGACAGAAGTCATGACATAGGGCAGTGCTAACATCTGCTTCCTCTGACATACTGTAAACAGCATCAGGAAGGTCCTCAAAGCTCCTGACATTGTAATATTTGTCAAATCCCCCAGAATGTGGAGCTAGCCATACAGTATATCAAATGCCAAGGTGCCTGGCATCAACCACTGTCACGCTGGTCCTGTAAGCCATCCTTCCCAGAGTGGATGACAGCAGAAGCAGCTACCAGAGAGGCTGCACAGTGCTCCTGCACTCATGCTGGAGCTGGAGTCCTAGAGTAAACAGCTAACAGGAGCTGAGAATATGGCCAAATGATCAGATTCCTATAGACCAATGTGAACAGAACTTGTTTGTTCTAATTTGAATTTCTATTATAGCCGTTTATTCAACCGTAATTGAGGTCTTAAGCAGAGTTTTGTAATATGGACTTATGCCCATAAGCCTCATCTTTTACATATCGGCTTAGCTTCAACAGGCATTATCCTTGACGTGTCAAATTACTTAAAAAGTGCCAGGCCTGGAAGCCTAATATAAAGTTTCCATATGTTTATGTGGACAGATGGTTAAAAGTTGCATGGTTTTGAGGAGTGTTAGGCCAAAAAGCCTGCCAAAATCAGTAGGTATATCTTTATTACACTATTTGCCTAGACAATCTAAGCTCATTATTTTGTTTCATTCACTCCAGCCAGCCTGTGACAATAGGCATTTCAGTGCTGCCTCACAGCTGCATATAGAGTACATGCTTCTAGTAACACAGTGTAAAGAACAGAAATAAATTAATTTGAAAGGTAACATAACAATAATGCTACTACCAATGCAGACAGAGACCATGCTCGAGTTATGCTCGATGATAAAAGCGTATTTGTTTCACTTAATATTGTGTTACCCCATTGCAAGCAACATTATTATATATTATATTGTAGATTTGTTGACTTGATAAAGATTTGCTATATTCTTAAAGCATTAATAATTACTCCTCAGGAATATATTATTTCTTTTCATCAATATGTTGACAGAGGTGCTTAAGTGTTTTTTGTGAAACCCTATTCCTAGGATATGTGTATAGGAGATAGAAAAACACTTCTAACTGAACACTGAGGAATAAATAAATACATACAAAGTGAAGAGTAGATGTTAAAAGAAAATCCTTAAAAGCTAAATAATTTTTAAGACCTCTGGCAGGAAAAAAACCCACCAAATAATCAGAACTACTTCTTTACGTCCCTTATCTTCATTTCTTCTTGCCCTCAGAGGACTCAGGCTTGACTTCACTGTTTATCACAGAATAGAAGCCACATAAAAATTTCCAGGCACATTGTAAAAGAATTATGATTCCAGTAACATATGGATATTTTCTATTTCTTCCCTACTGTTGCCTCTATTATCAGAATTGAACTATATTAGTGATACATAGATTAAAAAAACCACATATGGGATGAAAACAATAACTTTCCTGGCTATGGCAAGAATAGCCTGAGAATTACTATATATTTTATGGTTTTACCTTAAGATTTTTTCCACACTTAAAGTTAAATCTAATGAAAGACCGTTATCTTCATGTAAGGTGCTATAGCTCTTAATTCTTAAGCACCTGGTCTCTAGTAGGAATTTAAAACCCAGCATTAGATGCCTTTGACTTCTCTGCAGGATGCAGGGAGGATTATGCACCTCACAAAGGTCACCAAAATCTTGCATTTTAGGCAATGGGAAATATTAAGTGTGATTTCCCACTCTGCTTCAGAACTTGGTCATACAAGTCTGGGCTATGGACAGGAGCCTTCAACCACTTGAAAGCAGATGGTGAGGTTCTCTCCTGAGCTTAGCGGTTCGTGGTAATTAAGCAGGGATCACTTTTTTCTTTCCAAATACAGGCAGAGGAGAAGTCATCCAACTGTACTGTCAGTTCCCATATTTACTTACACATTGATCATAACAGTTATCTAGAAAGTTGAAGACCTTACTGATTACAGCATTGACCATCCTTTGTATTCGGTCTTTTGTATTTTGTAGAAAGGGAAACAAAATTAACAAGGGGCAGAAAGAAAGTAGAAATGAAGAATGTGAATCTCTGGATAGTTTTAGTTTTCTGTATTTATGAGACATTTTTGTTCTCTGTTAGGGGTTTGGGGGTTTTTTTTTAAGTACAATTACAAATATAAAATGCATGAACAGTTAAAAAAGCAAAAACCAGAACCCATACCTTTGATAATTCAAGACAAATTTTCTGAGTTAAAGAATGATAATATTTTTTTCTATTTTATTTTGATCTCACAAAGCCTTCATGCCTCTTAAGCAGCTGAATAAGAAAAAGGTCTTGAGGGAAACTTTGCTGATAGATATCTAGTGTAGTGGCTTGATGCTTTCTGGTAAAAGGAAAACTTGTCTAATATCTCTTGAATGACAGAAAAGAGTGTGGCCAGATCATAGAATCAAAGAACCATAGAATGGTTTGGGTTAGAAGGGACCTTTAATGATCATCTAGTCCAACTTCCCTGCCATGAGCAGGGACATCTTTCACTAGTTCAGATTGCTCACAGCCCCATCCAGCCTGACCTTGAGCACTTCCTGTGACAGTGCATCCACAGCTTCTCTAAGAAACTTTTTCCAGTGTCTCACTACCCTCACAGTAAAAAATTTCTTCCTTACATCTAATCTAAATCTACGCTCTTTCAGTTTAAAGCTGTTGTTACCCCTTGTCCTGTCACTACAGGCTTTGGTAAAAAGTGTCTCTCCATCTTTCTTATAAGCGCCCTTTATATAGTGATAGGTTGCAATAAGGTCTCCCCAGAGCCTTCTCTTCTCCAGGCTGAACAACCCCAACTCTCTCAGCCTGTCCTCATAGCAGAGGTGCTCCAGCCCTCAGATCGTTTTTGTGGCCCTCCTCTGGACTCGCTCCAACAGTTCCATGTCCTTCTTGTGTTGAGGGCTCCAGAGCTGGATGCAGTACGCCAGGTGAGGTCTCATGAGAGCAGAGTAGAAGGGGAGAATCACCTCCCTCGAACTGCTGGCCACATTTCTTTTGATGCAGCTGAGGATACGATTGGCTTTCTGGGATGCAAGTGCACATTGCCGACTCATGTCCAATTTTTCGTCCATCAGTATCCCCAAGTCCTTCTCCTCAGGGCTGCTCTCAATCCCTTCATCCTCCAGTCTGTATTGATACCGGGGATTGCCCTGAGCCAGGTGCAGGACCTTGCACTTGGCCTTGTTGAACTTCATGAGGTTTACATTGGCCCACTCCTCAAGCCTGTCAAGGTCCCTCTGGATGGCATCCCTTCCCTCCAGCATTATCAACTGCCCCACTCAGCTTGGTATCATCCAGACTCTTGCTGAGGGTGCCCTTGATCTCACTGTCTATGTCATTGATGAAGATATTAAAGAGTAATAGTCCCAGTACAGACCCTTGAGGGATACCACTTGTTTCTGTTTTCCATTTGGACACTGAGCTGTTAACTGTAACTCTTTGGATGTGGCCACCAGCCAATTCCTTATCCATCAAACAGTCCATCCATCAAACCCATATCTCTCCAATTTAGTGGCAAGAATGTTGTGGGGGACCATATCAAAGGCCTTATGGAAGTCCAGGTATGACATGTGTAGCTCTTTCTTTGTCTGCTGATGCAGTCACTCCATCGTAGAAGGCCACTAAGATTAGTCAGCCACAACTGGCCCTTGGTGAAGCCATGTTGGCTTCTAATCACATCCCTGTCTTCATACACTTCAGCATAACTTCCAGGAGGATCTGTTCCATGATCTTACCAGGCAGTGAGATAAGGTTGACTAGTTGGTAGTTCCCGGGGTCCTCCTTATTACCCTGCTTTCTGGGAGGAGGATGTGCAATTATTAGACTGTGATAATGAAATATGGAGAAGGAGTTGATTCCAGGAGAGAGAGCAAGAGGTGATATGAAAAGAGAAATTATTGTGCTATAGGGTAGTCAGAGACCGGTATTGGAACAGTTCTTGTTTAATGCTGTCATCTTTCTTGGCACTAATAAAAGGATACTTGTCACAAAAGTGTTCCCTGATACATCAGAGATAACATGTTCTAAGGAAAAGGATGTTGGAATATCTGAAAGAAAAGGATTAAAATAAATAACATGAAATTCACAACACAAACTGCCAGGATGTTGGGGACTAATTAAGCACTTTTGCTATACATTGAAATGTTATCATCTTGAAGATCCAATCAGCTTTTAGGAGCTGTTAAACTAATCTTGTGTTAACACATGGATGGTGTCCAGTGAGAGCACATATCTACTCAGTTCTCTAGGACTACAAAGTAGGAAAGACCTAATAAATAGACACTTAAATGCTTACATTCAAAAAAGACAGACAGAGACGTATGGCTCTTTCTGTGGGGCACACATCATCTGTACTAAGGATGGAAAATGAATTAGTATCCCCTACTTCAAATGCTAGCTCTGAATTTAGGATAAATACTATTATGTTCCTTCCACACTCCATTCAGTGCTAAAAATTAAGCAATTCGCATGCAAATAACATCTCATTGTATATCAAACTACTGGTCTGACTATTAAGTATTTTTTGTTATAAAGATCTTCTATCATTAGTTTGTGACATGGGAGATGGTAATCAGAGCATCTTCTTAAAATCTAATATAATAACTTTTGAGTTTTGACAAAGATCAACTCCAAATCTGCAGTAACATTTTGCACATTGGCTTTTATTATGGGAAAAGCTGGATCTGTCAGTTTGGAGTCAGAGCCAGCCACACTGATGTGTTTTACAGTTGTTCTAGAATTTTGATGAAATTCTCATCAAGTAAAACAAATAAAACATTAAGTTGGCCCTGGTAATACCTAACAAAGTAAGATGTGGAAATTCCTCTAAATGTTCTTTAAGGTTCTCACCTTTCAAGATTTTAGTAACAGCTGGATCAGAGCTTGACTGCATATGAAATAACTGTTGCCATGCAGTTCTGAATTAGAAACATTGTCTCTAGGTTTCAGTTACATTTTCAATTGTCTTCTTATTTTACAATAGATTTGATCATCATGAAATGACAGAATAAAAGCAATAAAAATAAATTTCATCAAAGCCTAGAAGCAGGTCTAAACATGAATATTGTAGGGCTGATGAGTTCTGTTTACTTAAAAGTAACTTAATCTTCTCCACTTTCAGATAATAAGAAAAATTCTACTTGAGAAGTGGAAGAAATTAGAATTCAAAACACGTCTATTTCTGCAGTTTAAGCACAGTCATTTTGTCTAATCATGTCTTATATGTTCATTTTCTTTGACGTTACGAATTTTGCACTGAACAGGAAAAAATGACAAAGGTGCAAAATGTTTCAGAACAGGGATTCTCAAAGCTGTCATTCATAGTATGCCTTTTCAAATCTTTTCCATTCAAAAACTCCAGCTTTACTGGAAACCTGTGGTGTTGAAATTTTCATCATTAAATTTTAATGATAATCTCCAGCAGTTTTGGTATACCTTTATTTTGACAGGGATGACAAAAGATAAGTCCATTTAAATGCACTTTGTAGTGCTTTTGACATTTATTTTTTTAGAAAATACTATACCAATTTTAGTGCACATTTTCTTAGTCCTGATTTTTACTTTAGTTGCAGGAGGCTTGTTATTTGGGGTGATTTATATTTATTTCATTCAAAACTATATTTTGGATGGAGTTTGACTTTCATCAGTTAATATATAATGTGATTAGAATAATGTACAGGTTATTAGTAGTGCACAAATCAAGGTCTGGTGTGGTCACTTGCATTGCAAGGGATGGCGGCAGTTATGGCTGCTTTCATTCCTTATTTATTAATTAATTTATTATTTTGTTTGCATAACAGATGTTGGTGGTATAAAGAACTTGTGATTTACTTTTCAAGATGAGACTAAAGGTAGGAATAAATAACCCCACTTAAGAGTAACCATATATACATTAAGTAATTACTTCTCAAAGAAGATTGTTTTCTGAGCCAGTGCCATGCCTAGCATCTAAGCAGTTAACACTCTCTCTGCTATATACAGTGTGATCATTTTGCGATCTTTACCAGAGTTCAGACAGGAAGAGTCACCTGCATTTCTGTCTGCAATCAGGCAACTAGTTTAATTGGGCAATGGCAGAGCCTTGCAGGATATCCTAATGAGCCTAATTGATAGCAGGAATCTGACTCCCAGGAGAACAGAGATAGAAACCAGACAGACAAAGAGACAGGTAAAGGCTATGGAGTAAGAGAAATAAGATGGAAGGGCTCTGTCAGGGCTTAGTACTGTTATATACACTTTGTATTCTTTCTTTTCTTAGTCCTTCTCACCACTTTGTTTACCAGCTATGTGCCTGTGGTACTATTGTCTATGTCTTTCCTGCTATTTGAGTCGTCCCGTGGATCTTTTTGTGGCTTTTGTTCCTGAGTGATCTGAATATGCAAGGAGGGAGTCCTAGCTTGAAAGACTGTCCAGTCTAATCACAAATCTACTTTTGCAACATTCAGTGCAACAGGAGGCAAAAAAAAAAAAAATCTGATCAAACTCTGTGTTTCTGAGAGCAAGAATTTTCAGTGTAGTTTGGACTACCTCACTAAGAGTGTCCCTATCTTCAGCTGTCACAGTTCTGTCACTGAAACTCCTGGCAGCAATTGAATTTTAATGAAGGTCTGCTGTGCTTTAGAATTTAAATGAGATGTTTGATAAAAGAGAGAAAACCTTCTGCATATCTACCTTATGTTCTTAATGCATTCCTCCTGGTAAAAATAAATAAATAAATACAGGTTTGTTTCACTGCTTGTTTTCTATAGAGATTTCCCTGCAAAGATGAAAAAATAGCCTGAGTTGCACAGAGCCTTTTTCATGCTGATTTCCCCCTGCTTCTGATAGAACCCACTTGCTGTATATGCAGCTCCTGTTGCTCTCTGGCTTCCTTAGCTTCCCAGGCTGGCAGGGACATTTGTTTCTGATAGTTTGAATCAGTGTCAAAGTGTCTGAGGCCAGCAGCAAGTAGCTTACTGAGGCCATCCTCATCTGAGCAGAGTTTTGGTACTGCATCTTCCCAGGATTTTTGCAGGTGAGCTAGTTATTAGTCCCTAATATATGATGGTTCATTTGAATGCAGAGTACTGAGGACTTTAATAATGCAGTTTATCCTTTGCTTATTTTCACTTGCCTGAAACTATATTTTTTTCAGGTGTAGAACCTACCACTGTATTTTCTTCAGAGATGCCTGTGTGCATATCAAAAGAGTGCTGATGGTAAAATGCTCAGTTTGCTGAACATGTTTGGTCTCCAAAGTAAGTTTTCAAGCTCAAACTGAGGCATGCATTGATTGTGGGGGAAAAGTAAAGGTTATGTATTTTTAGTACATGTGTTGTACTTTTCTCCTATGCAGGATGTGACACTACCTAGGTGTAAATGCTGCCTCACACAGATGTGCTAATGGATTTCCTGCTTTTATGTAACTCCTTTTTGGGGAGTGAGGGAAGCTTGAAATGCTTTGTTCTAATTACAGATGTTTCTTCGTGTTGCTAACTGTGGGGGTATATGCATGCATGTATATGTGTATGAAGCAAAGATCTAGATTGCAAACAAACGATTCTGATCAATGGTAACATAAACTGAAAATATAATGAACTGACAACCTTGTTGCAGAAACCCAAGTTATTTACATGGATTTATTAGATAGTGTGGATAACCTATACGTAGTCTTCTGCACCACCAGTTTATTTGGAATATCTTCTCATGCTTATGACTCTAACACAGCTCCTAGATTTAAAAAAATCAGTACTCAAAGCAATATACAAAAGGCCTCTGTAAGAGCAGTACTGGAAACAGAGAAGATGTGTCTAAAACACATAGAAAGGGAGTGGCAGCAGCTGGTACTTCTGACTATAGGCTGAAGTAGTTTCAGTTGTGAGATCTGTACTGTAGTATTTCTGAAATGGATTACTTGCTGTAAGGGTCACTTAAATTCATTGTATTCTGCATGCAGGAAGCCCCAGTTAGAAACTTGAATTCCACCCTGCCCTCCTGATATCTCATGAATTATCTCTTGTTACGTGAATAAGCACATTATCACAGTTCTTACTTAGGTTACCCATCAAAAGGTACTTTTGCTTACTTTTTTCCTAAGTGAGGAAATGAAACCATTAAAGGGGTAGGTTTAAGGAAGGCTTCACACAGATATTTTGCTATCTGAAAGGAGATTTATTTTCCCCCCTCCCCCCTGATTTTAGTATCTCTCTGCTGTCATAGGACATGTTCAATTTCCTGTACAAATAGCCTAAAGTGTGAAATGAAAGTTAGGAAGAGTCTAGAGGAAAACCAGGCACACCTAGCTGACAACACCACAAACTGTTGGTGAGATGTAGAGCAGGGTACATACTGGGGAAAACATTTGCCACAATAATCACTGACTGATTTTAGTACGGTGTTATAGCATAGAATGGGAATGAGATTATCTTCATTCTCTTCTCAGAACTGACATTGATGATGAGCTGTTACATCTACCAGGCCTTTGCCTTATGTCAATGAAATTGAACCAAGAATAATTGGAAGTGGGATGAAGGAGTACACCATCATTTATTGTGCTTGATCACATTTACTTATCACTCTGGATCTAGAAGTGAAATCGCTGAAGAAATAGGCTTCACATAGCTTATAATGGTATTGGAGGAAAGGTTGCTGCTTTTGTACTGCTAAACAAATTGTAATATATGTTTTAATATACTCCTATAATTCTTCTAGTGCTTATCTGCATGCCAAATACTGACTCCTCTGTGTATCTCCAAAGCTCAAGCAGGCTGTGTTTTTCCCCTCTTCACCTTTCGCTAACACCAAATAAATGCAATAAATGAAAACACTTGGCCAGTCTAAACTTTCTCTCCTGTGCTGGAGAGGCAGTTCCACAGGATGGCACATCTAACACCTCGAGACAGTGGCAGAACAGATGAAAAGATTCCTCCAGAGCTGAGTCCCTTCCTTAGACCCTCACCTCACTTTTCTGATGAGCCTTGGTTCTTGGTTTCCGTAAGCTTCACATGTAGGCCCAGGCTGAGAACCTGAAGGTTTTGAAAAAACAGATGCTTGCCTGTATGATGGAGCTCAGTACAGGTCAGGCATTTCTGACAAGCAGCACTGGCATACTGGTTTGCACTGCACACCTCTGTGTATGCAGATACTAACATATCAAACTCTGTTCAGTCCCGTATTGGTAGCTGTCAGCACCAAGTTGATATCCATCTTCTTGAATTGTTGGGGGAAGATCTTTTTGGTCTTTGAGGTATTTATGCAGGGAAACCAGAGCTGTCTTCTACTGTGACCCTAAGTTAGTCTGTTTCTGTCCTTGCATCCTTCTGACTTGAAGAGAGTGGTGTGCAGACTGCCCTAATTGCAGGCTCTCGCCAGTGATATGCTCACGTGCACAGGCCAGTGGTCAAGGGAACGTGAGAACCAATATTTGCTGCACTGCTGAGGGAGGGTCTTGACTGAAATCAGATGTGGAGTGAATCCATGTTGTCTGGAGGTTATAGAGTTTGAGGTAGACCTTTCTGGTTTCCAAGTCCAATTTCATTTTCCAGAAGCAGCAAGCTGGATTATTTATTTTGGATCCCAGAAGCCAACTAGAATGGTTGCTGTGGGATGACTGGAGAGGAGCAGGCACGCAAGACATCAGGCAGTGAACCAACTTCATGTACTTACCAAAACATGTAAGCATAAGAAAATAAACACAGCTGTCATTTGATAGAAGGGAACATCCTTTCGTTGGTAGTTAATTGGATCAAGAGGTCCATTTTCAGACTGTTTTTGCAATGGCTGAAAGTGCCTGGTAGATTTCCATAGGGGTTTGTGCTGGGGCAGACTGTTCCCAATTGATCTAGAAAGGGAAGTGGGGAGTGAGGTGACAAGGTTTGCTGATAACGCTAAATTTATTCAGAATATTAAGTAAGGAATCTGAATGAAGAACACAGGGTGCATTTTGTGAAACTGGTGATAAAAGGGCAAGTGAGATTCACTTTTGACAAATGCAAAGTAATGCTGGTTGGGAAAACAATCCATCTCTACATATACAGTGAAGATCTTTAACTTAGTTGTTACTATTCAGGAAAGAGATCTTGAAGTCATTATATAATCGCACCCTGAAAACATCAGCTCAATGTTTAGTGGTGGTCAGAAAAGCAAATAGAGTTTTGAGAACTGGGAAAAGAATTGAGAGGAAAGTAAAAAATATCATTATGTGGCTGTATAAATCCATGTTGTCCTCAGATTTTGAATACTATTTGCAGTTCTGTTTATAATAATAAAATATTAGAAATAGAAAAGGGCAACAAGTATGATAAATAGTGTGAAATGGTTTCCACATAAGAAAAAGTGAAACAGATTTGGATGCTTTGGACTGAATAAGAAATGGATAACGAGCACCACAACAGTGAGTGAATAAGAGAATGGTTATTCATTCTTTCTTTTCATCTTTTCAGTTAGCTGTTTCTCATCCAAAGCATTAGGAAGTTCTCTCTTATTTCCAAGTACTAGAACAGGGAAATTTTAAGCAGATTTAAGTCAAAGAGTAAAAAATAGGTATATATTTTTTCCACAGAAGGTGTTATTAAATTGTGCAAGTTATTGCCATGGAATAATACGTATGACAAAAGTTTAGATGACTTAAAAATCAATTCCTGAGATCTACGGAAGAAATATTCATTAAGTGCTGATAAACACAAAGATAAAACCTGTGAGTCAAAGTCCTCAAGCTGCACATTCTTGTTCTCTCAGAGGAAATGTAGGGGGTAAAGTGCCACAGGATGTCTACCCTTTTCTTCCCCCCCGCCTCGCCCCCCTCAGATATATGCTCTCAGAGACAGGGTACGTTGGTAGGTGGACCTTTGTCTGACCCAGTACAGCTGTACTCATGTTAAGGCTTAATCACTAAAATCTGTATCTCACAACACAGGA
>WAAD01004485.1:1104-139803 GCA_013389945.1 Fregata magnificens
CCCCCCCCCCCCAAGCCTGGGAGATGGTGATGGGGGTCAGCGCTGGAGTTTGGGGTCCCCCCGTAACGTTCTAGGGCAGCCCCCAGTGAGGCTCCCGCCTCCCGCTGCCCTTCCCGGGCCACCTCGCCCGGGAGCTGCGCTCTGCGGTGAGCGGATGAATGAAAACAGGTGGGGGCCGGGGGGGCCCGGCCGGGGCAGGCTGCAGGCGCGGGGCGACCGCCGGACAACAAAGGCAACAACAGCAACGAGAGGAGGAGGAGTGGTTTTTTCTCCTCTCGCTCTTTTTTTTTTTTTTTTTTTTTCCTGGTTGTTGTTCCTTGCAGCACTTAGTGAAAGAACGAATCGTCCACACGCGTGTCTGTTTTAAAAGGTGCTTTTTCAGTGCTGCCAAATTGGAGGAGGACGACGGGCAATGCATGTCTTGCACTTGGTTCTCTTTAAAAATTGTGGTATTGAGTAATATGGATTGTGATAGCTTTTGGGGGAAAAAAAGAAAAACGTAGTGGAAGGCAGTGTGAGAATTTTTTTTTTTTTAGAGGGAGGAAAAAAAATACTCTGGCCGGTTTATTGAATGTCTATAAGCTGCCTAGGCCTTTCGCAGCAAAACAACTTGAATTGCAAATGCATAATCTTGTGTCTTCTCTTAGCTTGTTGACTTTGTTGCTCTATTCAGAAAGAGGAATGGGAATGTAAATAACACAACTCAAACTCTTCTTGTTTTTCCAGCCTGATAATTAGTATTTCAGTTTTCTCCCCAGATTCATCTCGGATAGCATTCTTGTATGAAGGTGGGAAATTTTCTTTGGCAGTAGGAAAATAATAAATAGATAATAAATTTGCTTTTTATTTTTTTTTAAATTGTTTTATTCCAAGCTGTAATTCAATCCTCTCTCTGCGATAATGCTTACGGATGAATGGACCTATTTGTGCTGTAAGTTGATTACAGTCCCTTATCTTGCAGTTAAACTTCATGCATTGAAATTTCACTCTGATTTGGGGCTCATCCCATTTGGCTCACCACTAGCATTGTTTGCAGTGTAAAGTATATCAGCACCTTGTTTACTGCTGTCCCTGAATACTCAACAGGGCATTAAAGGCTCTTCAATCTTAAATTTCTATTTTTGATGTGCTGTTTCATTATAATTGAAAGTGGTTGCTGAATTTTTGGAGGGGTTGTTGCTCCCCCTCCCACGCTTAAAATGTCACTGTTAATGGCAACAGTGAAATCTTTAAATCCAAACTCCTAATGCATAGACTGGCGTTTGGTGGATTTTTTTTTTTTAATTTTTATTTTTTTAAGTTCAAGAATGGTCCTGTTGTCTTTTTGTTTCACACTACATTTCACATCTTCAACGTTAGAGAGCTGTGAAAGGGTTGGGACAGTAAGATAAGTCCTTTGGGGTGTGATACCTTGTCCTGCATTTGGGTGCAGCACTTGACAGTTTGGTATTGCCTCTGGCACTGTGGTGTCTGGCCCTTTCCGTGCACAGTGAGTACCGATAATCTTTCCCTAGCTTTCATGGAATCTCACTAGTCAGGAACAAAAACTGTTTATGGATAGGGTTGTTGGCATGGGAAACTTCTATTTATTTCCCTTTTGTTTGTTTTGTTGTTTTTGCAGACAGTAGAGATGCAGGGGAGAGAAGGGGAAGCTTGTTTGTGTCATTCTTAAGACAACTGGTAGTACTGAAACATGGCTTTCTCCTGTGTGCTTTTTACATGCCCTGAGGCAAACAAGGTCCCTGCCCCACGGACCTTCTGCTCTCATGAGCACCGTGTGTGAGGAAGGTGAGGGTCTCTGGGAGATGTAACTCCATAAATTTATGATCCCACTGTTTCTTTTTCTTCCTCCTTTAAGAAGTGAATGTACCCAGGAGACAACAACTTTTTATATGGGTGCAAGACAAATCTCCCCTCCCAACCACCCCATCTGAAAAGGACTACTTGGTGGATGAAAGGGGAAGGTGGCCTACATCCCTGCTAATCTTTTCTGATGAAATAGCAAAGATGCCAGTTACTTATACCACCTACATTTTTCCCCGTGAGACCTTAAACAGAGTTTTTACCTGTGCTGCAAGGCTGCCAGTAAGAAGTAATGATTTGTGGGACAGATGTGATCCAGAGAGGTGGCAATGACATCATCAGTATCCTTATGTTAGTCATGCAAGAAACTCTACAGTTTTTACATAGGCTCTTCTGAGAAGTAATCTGGAGGGAGTATTGGAGGCTCTTTCATGTTCTCATACACCAGGGAAAAGGGCTGGAACAATTTTTTAAATCTTGTACATTTTTCTTAATCCTCTTGGGAAGGAAAAGTAACAAATCTCCCTCTTTTTATTTGGCCTTTTGCCACTTTCAGTCTGCCCTTGTTCATGACATGAGTCTTTTAATTTAGCTTCTGTTACAATGGCAGTATTTTTTGAACAAAGAACAGCAATTTTGGAACTATTCCGATGGCCAGAAGCAAGAAAGGAGTTAACGAGGTGAAGAGGTGAGACCAGTAGTGAATAAAACGATGGGCTGAACTGAGGTGAAAGAAAAACACTATTAATCATAACTTTAAGTTAGGCAGGAGGTATTTTATGCAAAGTTGCATTAAGACAGGTAGTCCAGAAATAAATAATAGCGAAACTCCTAAGCAGTTACACTGAGCAATGTGCTCTTGGTGCTCTGCTTGTGTAAAGAAGCGCAGACCTATTGATTTACTGAGCTCTGCCGGGCACCCTAGTGGAGGATCAGATCCGTGTAATTTTTGGTTGCATGCAGAAGATTTGCACGTGTCTAATCTTTTTGCTATTGCTGTCGTCATTATCCTAGTGTTTTACTGATTGTGTTGTGTCCATGTTTGGCTTGAGAGTTCCTTGGTGCCAAGGATCTTCACCTATTCAGAAGGCGTGCTGCGTATTTATGTATGTGAATATAACAACTGTGCCTGGTTTTAACATTGCGTCCTTTTTCTTTTGTACATGCCTCTGTAAATGTTAGCTCTCTGGGGCAGAGAACTGTGCTCATCTGTAAACTCCCACCTTCAGCTCCCTGTGTGCTGCAAAAAGAACAGCTTCCCTCCCACCAAAATTAAGTGTCTCCGCTTCCTTTGTCAGAGTTAAACCATCTCATGCTATTGGGTCATGTGCCACAAGTAACCTGCTTGAGGACTTGATAGACATACTAATGTGCTGCTACATTCCTCTCTTGATTTTTTTTTTCCTAATTGCAAAATATTTTTGACTGCATCTCATTGTACTGCATAGGAATTAAATCTGAATGGAGGGGGAGGAAGGACAGTTTTGGATAATGCTTGCACTGAGCCACCAGTGCATGCAGTAGGGAGAAGGAAGGTGAGCCTGACCTTGTCTTTTGAGTGTATATAAAAATATATGGAGAGTTTAAGTCCTGGAGAATAAAGTGGGGTCAGGGTTCTCCCAAGCACTGTATCTGTATAATGTAATTAGTCTGATTTCTCGGTAATGCTTTGGTAGACCCTTGAACATCTGGAGTCAGTGAGTTAACAAGTAGCCTCTCCTCTCTCTGTTCGGCACCTAATATAAAGATTTGGTGGTAAACAGTGAAATAAGGTAGTTGAGGGAGAAAGGTATTATTTAAATTCTAATGCTATTAAGTTATAACCAGGATGAAGTTGAGCGGTTAGTTTGTTCACAGGGCTGGGCGGTTAAAGTAATTGTAGGTCATGTGTCTAGCACCACAAATTTAAAAATCTCTAACAGAGTTTTCTGATAGTGTTTAGTTTGAGGTGGTCAGTATTTCAGCGTGCTGAAGAGAAGGAACAAGTTCTGCATGTGTAAAGGATGAGACCTTGGTCACAGAAGTGTTTAAGGCAGCCATTTCAAAAGCATCTGTCAGCCTGGTTTCTTTTCCAAGATCCTCAGGTGGTCTTCTAGAGGTGCAGTTTGTGTATATTGGTGACTTGAAGCAGAATTACAGGCACTTTGCAAGCTTGCAGATTTGGCACTAAGTGCAGGAGGCTGGCCATGCGAGAGAGATGCTTCCCAGAGAAGCCAGATAGTGTGGAAGAGCCAGGCTGGGCTCTGCCCCATGTTCGACGCTGCTTCTCATGCAGCCTCTACCATGGGATGCTCAGAGGCAGGAGGTATTCTTAGAGTGGAGAGGTGCTTAAAAATATTTATTCTGATAAAAATGTAGCAAGAAGTAAACAATGATAAACTGTACAGAATAAGCTGGATTTTCTTTTGTCTCTGAACAAAAAATGAAACTAGGTTTGTTATCTTTGCTAAGTTTGTGGTGGTATTTTTGGTAATCTATCCATTTTACTTAGTAATAATTGACACCTCTACTTACGAATAGTGTGTTGTTGCTATTAATATAAGTGTTTCTCATTCCCTGATCACTTGTTTACTGTCTAGGTGTCCTGAAATTGGAGATACTGTAATAAAAAGTCTATTTTGGATTTCGGAGCATAATAGGACAAACAAGTGCTTAAAATGTATCTATGCATCATTTGAGGACACTCAAGAGATCAGTAGTCTGTTTCCTTTGGTATGAACTCAGATAAACAAATGTTGTTTATGTCTTTATATGAAACACAGATTGGTCTGCAACATTGGGTGATCAGCTGGCAAAGGCAAGTTACTCCTGTTATCAAAACCTCCTCCTCTCCTCCCCCGCCCCCCCCCCACCCCCCACTTTTGGCTTCTGCCATCCTGCATGTACTAGGAAGACCACTGAATAAAGGCTTTTGCAAGTTATGAGACAGTGTTTACTCATCTAAAACAGGTTGCTCATGTTTTCTTTTGGTGTGGCAAAGACTCCCAAATGCCTTGTCTTTTTTTTTTTTTTTTTTTTTTTTTTTTTTTTTTTTCCTTCTGGGTGTGTATGTCTGTGTGATATCTGAGGTTTGGGGACTTCTTTTTTAGTCTGACTTGGTGACCATCTGTTACAGAAGGACCTAGCGCTGATGTCCAGGCACCACAGGAGGCTGGAGTGATGGGAAGCCCCATGGCTAAAGCCGCCTGCCTGCGGCCTGTGCCTTCCCCAAAGCACTTTGCCTTCTTGTTTGCATTACCATGTGCACGTATGGTGCTGAACTTGCTGGTGGATATTCAGGATGAGTAAGAGCTAGTGAGAATCAGATAAATGAGAAGGAGAGAGACTAGAAGTTACTTGTTTGGACTAACGAAGGACATAAGCTCTTTAATTGTCATCAATTTGTGTTCAGGGCTGCTGGGTGTTTCAGCTGCCGCCAGGCTGTGAGAACATTCTGCAGTGTTTTAATACATTAAACCTTGGAAAGAGCAGGTTTCCTTCCTGATGGTCTCTTATTGTTTATCTACAAATGTTGTTATTATTTCCCTTTCTTTTCTACTTCTGGCACTTTGCCTGGCAGTCCTGTCATGCAGTCCTCAACCTACCATGTGGTCCCATCAGGCTAAGGCTGATGCCAAGTCAGAAGCTGACAGGAGTGCTTAGAAACTAAATGAGATTCAAAAGGTGGAACAGAAGTACTGGATCCAGCCCACAGTGTAATGCTGGGGAGCACTACGTGCTGGAGAAATGTTGGTTTAGATATTGGACATTTTAACAGGGCTGTTCTTTTTTTTTTTTTAAGATTTTTTTTTTTCTTCCTCTTGTCTGAACTTGCACATTTGCCTTTTAAATAAATAAATACCTGTCTGTAGTTTGTAGAGGGCTGGTTGTTTTTTGTTATTTCCCATGCTAAACTGTTTCCATCCGTTGGCAGAGCTGTTGCATAGATGTAATGCATCATCTGGGGATAAGGTACAACATCAGTGATGTAAAGGAAACAACACTGGTGCCCACTGATGTTGAGCTGAGAAACAAAAAAGTGGAAAAAATATTTATCTTTTGCCACGTAAGTCATTAAAGATCCCTTCAGCTGAATATTTGTTTATTACTTTCAGATTAAAGTCAATATTTAAATGAAAAACGTGGCTTTTATTAGTTCCTAGATGGCTCCCTGCAAGCTAGGTGCTCTTAAGCTTCAGCAGTAGAGCAAATGTATTGCAGGTCTGTTAAGGAAAAGTATGACTACTGTGCATTCGTCATCAAGAAGTAACAGCTGAGTTGTTCATTAACACAATAGTTTGAATCCACAGGCTACTCCTTCCACTGAGTTATAGCTTAAATTAGGCTCCATTTGATGGCTGGAACTATTTGACAATGCCTTGTTTGTGCTCTATAAATATGTAAATCTTTCCATTTAATTCTTCTCTTCTTTTTTAATCTGATGAGCACACTACCTCATTTATCTAATACACAACTCCTTAATCATCCTGCATGTTTCAATGTTTTAATATATTTGGACAAGGGCTTCCATTTCTTTTTTCAGAGGAAACAGTGCAGATTTGTTCTTTTGTTTACTGCCAACTCCAGAGTAAACTCCAGCTCTGATCTGCTGATGGCTGAAGGCTGGTAAGGGAAGAATTATACAACAGGAATGTGAGGAAATAACTCCATTCATTGCAGTTCAGAATCAACAGAGCAAAGCCTGTAAGTTGCAGTTATCATTTCAAAGTAAAAAGATTTCTCCTCCCCCCAAGCAGAGCCTGGTTTTCTGTGGCTAACTATGAGATATATTTGTTAAGAGAGAAGACAACAGACAAAAATGTTTTATTATGGCACAAAAGAAATAAAGATTGATTAAGCCTGTTTCGTGACTATGCAATCCCTTGTTAGTTTCAGACTTACTGCACAAAGTTTTACTGTGCTGACCATGGAAACAGAAAATCTGATCTCATTTTTGTGGTCTGATGTATAATAAACATTTTGTACTGGTTGATAAAGTTTTATTTTCACATCCAAAAAAAGCAGTGAATGCCTAAACTTCCTCACCAACCAGAACCAACTTCCTTACTTTGGTCTGTTAAATGTGCTTTACTAGAGATTAAAATAAAAAGTCTACTTCTGAACTGCAGCCTGCTTTAGAAGGCTCACACAGTAATGCTGAGATACCAGAGTTGCTATTTAGCACAAAGGTGGCACATGGAAAAGAGAAGTGGTGAGTTTGGTCGGTGGCAGCAAACCATTTACTGATCTTTCGGGGACTTCTGAGATACACTTTTGTGGGGATGTCTCAGTAGGCAAAGTGACTTTTTTCAGACCTTTGCGGTCCAATTAAGTTTCATTAATGTGATGAAACAGATGTTTTTAAGATACTTGTGCTACTTATCGGCCAGTAATTGTAGGGAGATGTAGGCTGTTATTGGTGGTAGGCTGTCCTAGACCCAAATTCTTTCAATACAAATTGTTTATAAAGTAGGAACCCAATCCTCTATTAAGTGTGAATGTGTGTTTGATCAAGGTGTAACTGTAAAGGAAAAGTTCATTTTCTTTGCCTGCAAAGTTTTAGTGTCCTTGTTACAGAGGATACTAGAGATGTCGTAAGGTGTTGCAAGCTACACCACTTAAGTTTAGAGTATAAAATGCTACCTTTAAGTCATATGTAAAGTATTAAAATAGGTGAATTTTAAAAAAAGTGATAGTGAGGGAATTTCTAAAACTGGGAGGGGAAAATTTACAAGTTTTGACATGGATAGAACAGTTAAAAAGTAGGTGTGACTCTCCCTGTCTTTTTCTGTTCAGGCTTTGTAGAAATGTTATGCGTCAGAGGATCTGGGTAATGGTATGCACTGGTTTTAGCGATACCTCAATATTTATCCTAGTTCTGTGGCTAAAAGATCAGTATTCAATCCTTTATTATGCCACACATATATCCTGTTTTACAGGGCGAGTTGGTTGAAGTTGACAAGTCAGAGATCTTGATTGAAATGGCCCATGCTAATCTTGTTTAACATTTGTAGCTTTTATTTTGTTTCCTAAAGAAAGATTGACTCTTCTCTTTTGATAACCTCTAAGGCACTCACTTGCAAATAAACGTAGTCTTGGCAAAAAGAAAAGAAGGTTGTCCTTAACAATGGGAAGGATATACTCTGTATGCATCTAAGCAACTGTATACATTTACATAGATTTACTTAGTCTTTATTTTTATGCTTTTTTGAAAATGATGGATGACTTATTATATGATTAATCTTTCAGTTGTGATCTTTTTCAAGCTGCTTTTGGGTGGAAATTGGAGTTTGGTTATAACAGGGAAAACAAACATTTTCATTTGCTGTTTTTAAACCAATAAGCAATATTAAATGTGCTGAGTACTTAGGAAAAAAAAATCTCAGTCTATTTTGTGTTTATAATTAAGCAGTGTAACGTGACCTGTACTAAATAAACGAAACTGATGGTGACTTGAGACTATGCTTGTCAAGGCATTGGAGCTAGTAGATCTCAGCCTCCCACACCTACTTCTTGTTTGCAGAGTGGGAGGAAAACAACAAGTTTACTTGCTTTTTCAGTTCCTAATTTGTTTCTCAACCTGGAATGAACTAGTGATCATTCTGAACTAAACTAAGTAATTTGAAATGAGGAAAATATTCTCCCTTTTTGCAGAAGATGCTGTTGCTGTCAAAATCTGGCTTATTGCGTAAATGGACTGGTTCCAGCTGCTTTGTCACAGATTTCTCCTCAATTGACTTGTTTAATTTGCTTTGGAGTTTCAGCAGCAAACATACTTCTTTTGATAATTGTTATTTAAATTATCTTATTTGCACCTAAGATGCCACCAGTTAAAAAATGATTTCAGATATCTTTAAATCAGATTAGCTAACGTTAAAATAAAATTATGCTTTAATTGTTTTCATATTCGAACTACTTGGTTGCAAAATGGAAATGTTAGAATTAACCTCTCACCACTGTGGGGATAAATTTAGGACAGTTTATGATATACTGAGTTGATGTGTTTTGAGTTGCATGTTATTACCCATTTGGCGTTTTCATAAGCCAAGCAGAGTTTTAATGTGCGTGGCTTGTTTGCATCTGCTGAGCTAGCAAGGTGTGAAACCATACGCTTGTGGCTCATTCTCTCCTGAGCTTACCACAGGCTTTAGACTAGTTAGCAAATGGTTTTCTGCAGTGAGTGGTAAGACTATGTATTTTGCAATACGTACCTTTTATGGACCAAGGGAACACAAATTGAGATAGATGGTTGTTTTTGTTAAGAGTAGACAGTCTACAGCAATTTCTGTGCAATTGAAATTAATACATTATTCTGGAAAATGAAATGGATTTGAGTTACCTGCACCGCAAGCAAGGTAATGGTAGTTACAAATACACAAAACAATGGGATTCCTAAAGAACAGAGCATCACTTGTGACACAGATTTTTTTTTTTTTTAAAATGGTTGCTTTCTTTTCAGTATTTCTGGCATACAGGTGTAACAGTATTTTGATGGCTGCCAGGAACCACTTTGCTAGACCAGTATAATTTTGACTAAGCACAGAAGAGATCAGCAAGAATTCTGCTTGACCAAAGCAGGCTTTATGGTTGTCTGGAGGGGGGCGATGGCGGGGAGAGGAGGAGGAACAGAAGATGTCAAAGCACAGGGCTGGCCTGGTGAATGAGCATGGATGTCTCGTAACTGTATGGGAGCCTCATGCAGGACTTTGACAGTTAATGCCATAGTGGAGCCTTAACCTTTTTGTGTTGCTTTCAGTCTAAGCCTGGTACCATGCTGGTGTCACAAAATTAGAAAATAGCAAATCTTCACAGAATGGTTGAGGTCAGGAAGAATCTCTGAAGATCATCTAGCTCAACCCCCCAGCTCAAGGCAGAGTCAACTAGCGCAGGTTGCTCAGGATTTTGTCCAGTTGGATCTTGTACTTAAAGCCGTGCATGGAGCTTTGCTCTCTTCTGGGTTAAGGTGTTGTTGACCTTGTTATGCTTTGCTCCACTTGGTGTTACTTTCCCTGTAGCATTATAATGTGTGATTTAATGTTTCATTTAAACAGGACAAAGTGTTCTTTGAACTTAAGAGTGAGATTGTACAACCTCTCAGTTTTGGAGAGAACTGTTAGTATGGAGGAAAAACTGTCTGCTGCAGTAATTTATTGGTCCTTTATGTTTCTTTGTGAGCATTTCAAGTGAAACTGCTTATTGGCTGTAAACTGTGAAAAACTAGCTGAAGTTAGAGCAGCCTCAAGGCTGCTTTAACTTAAACTAGAAGCCAAAAAATTCCATAGCTGGCTAAGAGCAAAGCTTGCCTTGGGAAAGGGCATGTACTCACTTCTCTACCAGTGCAGACAGCTGCATTACAATTTGTAAGGGTGTTCATGGATGTACAAAACTAATTAAGCTACTTCTACCCAAGCCCTCTGCACAGGAGTTTTATTTATCTCCTTGACTTAAGTAAAGGAAAGTATTAGAATGGCATGAAGTCCAAAAGTTACTTGGTTTGACTTTAACGTTACAGTATTGTGTGGTGGATGCCCTACAGTAAAAGTTGTGCTTTGGTTATTGTACAGTTTCTGAAATCCTACTGTAATAGTGGTCATGCGATGAAACCACACTATATGAAAAAAAGAGTTTTCTCTGTAGTCTTCATATTGGTATCAAGTTACTCCAAGGCCCTGCATTTCTGAGTGGCTCTCATAATTCCTGTATGTGCAGTCATTTTCTTGGCTTTATGCCTTGTCACATTACCCATCGCAGTGCTGTAATCTGGGGGGCTGCTGAGGCTTGACCCCAGGACAAGCGCTCTGTGTTTGTACGTAGGGAAAGCCTTGTGTCTGAGGAAGGCTGGAAGTCCCTAAGGGAAGGGTTTGCACTGAATCACTGAGCTATCCCCTGGTAACTCTTATGCTGTGACAGGCCAGAAGTACTTTTCGTTTGCACAGGAGTGTGAAATCAGCCTGGAATGACTAAAGTAAAAGGACTTTGTGTGTCCTGTAGCTGTTTGAATGGCTTTGTTCGTTCAGATGGTGGTTGTATTGTAATCTTAGGCAATGATTTAAATATGAAATAGTCCCAAAACAGTATGTTACCTATTAGCTTTTAATGATTTTGTGAATCAGTGGATTTTGAATGGATATCTCACTGTAAAGGTGATAATGACCTAACTGTTGGTGGAAAAAAAACAGGAAAAAAGTAAGAAATGATAAATAGTATGTGCACATATGTGTAAAATGCTTCATGTAAGAGTTGTGTTCTTTTGAGATGTACATGAGCATATGCTTTAAATTAATTTTCTTCTATGTTTATAGTGTATCACTGAGGCTTTAAACTGATACACCCTTGGCTGTTAATTCATGTTTGCTAGCCTTCCATGGCATGTTATTGCTGTTTATCTCCTTTTGAGTTCCCACTGACTGGAACATAGTCATGCATTTTTCTTACGGATTTGTAGATGGCCACAGTACTTAGAAGAGTTAATGGCTGTATCTTTAGGTGCAGTCTCCGTTGGCTGGATAACTGAGGGTGTAGTTGGAGGATCATAGCAAAGCAGTTGATGAAATTCCTGGCCCCAAGTCAACAGTTCCCACCTCCAGTGTTATGGAAGTTGCTGTTAACTTGCTGAGTGTGATCCAAGTTCAGGGGGAAAAAAAAAAAAAAGCAGCACACCTTTGAAGCCAAATAATTTTGCTTATATTTATGGCACAGGCTCACAGACAGTTGCAGTAGTACAGCTATGGGATGGTTAATTTCGGAGTTGGAGTAGAAATGATTGACTTCTTAACCTTTCTTTACTGCCCAGGAGAATGGTCAGATGATTAGATCTTCTTGTAGGAATAGAAATAATTTACTTGTAAAGGTATGAGGTGTGCATATAGCATTGGTGTTAACCTTTTTTCAAAACTATAGGGCAGGTTTTTTCTATATGTATTACTAATATCATGTTTTGAATATTACATTTGCTCATTCTGTGTTTTTAATTCCAACAGTAACGGTTTTTTCCTTTTACTTGGGTTTGAAAAAACTCAGTGACAGGAATAGAACAGTTCCTGGATTCAAAATAGAGTGGTACTTTTTCCTTGGCTTGTTTAAACATATTACTGATTATATATTCTGTGCAGGATCAGCACAGAGAAAAGGACAATGAAACAATTTCATGGTGCTCCTTAAATGAGTCTTATATAAAACAAAGTTTAAAATGAATTAGGACCTACCTTTTAAGCACTTGTCAAATGTTCTCAGTGTCAGGTTTTCTTCCCACTTAATGTTCACTTTATATGAAATCTAATGTGAGGTACATGATAATATTTTCAGAATCACCTAAGTCCCATTTAAAAAAAACGATTTAAGCACTTGGCACCCCAAGGCTCATTGGAAGCCAATGGGGCTTACACTCTGAAATGTCTGTTGCTGTTGGAGGGGAAGACGCTTAGGGGTTTTAAAAATTTTGCCTCCTGGACAGACTAGCTGACAACATTCAGGACAAGAGCATGGTAAAAATGCACCAAAGGGAGGGAAGGCTTAGTGTGACGGATCATGCAGATGAGAGCGAAGATATATTTCTGAGAATTAATTTAGGGAATCAAAATGAGGGGGTGTCTGTTCTCTCTCCACGTAACACATGTGAGGCCACATCTGGAGTACTGCGTCCAGTTCTGGGCTCCCCAGTTCAAGAAGGACAGGGAACTGCTGGAGCAAGTCCAGTGGAGAGCCACTAAGATGATCAGGGGACTGGAGCATCTCTCTTATGAGGAAAGGCTGAGAGACCAGGGTTTGTTCAGCCTGGAGAAGAGAAGACTGAGGGGGGACCTTGTTACTGCTTATAAATATCTGAAGGGTGGGTGTGAAGAGGATGGGGCCAGACTCTTTTCAGTGGTGCCCAATGACAGGATACGGGGCAATGGGCACAAATTGGAACACAGGAAGTTCTACCTGAATATGAGGAAAAACTTCTTTACTGTGATGGTGACAGAGCATTAGAACAGGCTGCCCAGAGAGGCTGTGGAATCTCCTTCCCTGGAAATATTCAAACCCCGCCTGGACGCAGTCCTGTGCACCCTGCTCTAGGTGTACCTGCTCAAGCAGCGGGGTTGGACAAGATGATCTGCAGAGGTCCCTTCCAACCCCAGCCATTCTGTGATTCTGTGATAACCACATGGGTTAGGGACTCGCTTTTCCATTTGTCCAGCAGTGCAGCATCACGCCGCTGCACTGCCGCACTGTGCAGCAGTAATCCCTGCAGTCACCAGGCCCTGTGCACCCTGAGGATCACCTGTTACAGTGCATGCTGGCTGCACCTCTGAGAGGTGGGGAGCTGCTGCTGGCTTTCTTTGCAGAGGAAGAAACGGAGGCACATAGGAGGGCCAGCGGCTTATGCATCTCACAAAGCAGGCCTGCAGTAGGATCTGACTGTGTTTTTTCCAGGTTCTGCATCGTCTCCACCACTAGAACTGCCTCTTTTCTGTAGGACAGATGAATCTATGTTTGTTTTAGTCACCTGAAACCCTTGTCATCCGGCTGCTGCCTTCTTTTTCTTTTGCCTTTTCTGTTCGTAGTTTTTCTAGGTTCGTTAGTGGAGGTGGAGGTGTGCTCTGTTGTCTTTGCTTATCCTTTAGAGAGAAATGTGAGTTGAAAGATGTCCATTTGAGCTTCCAGTAATAACAGCAGTCTTCCTGAGAGTTGTAAAGAAAACAACCAGAAATGTGCTTGTATGTATGTGTGGTTTTTTTAATACACATAAACGCACATATATATGTATGTATGTGTATAATATATATGTAGGTATATATATGTCATTCCAAAGTCAGAGCACTCTTGAAATGGAAATTGCCTCAGCTAGAAATGAGAGGTAGCTGATGCTGACAAACAAACCCACATGTTTTTAGGGGCTCTAATAGCTGTGCTTCAGGATAGAGAATGTCTCTCTTCCCAGTATCCTTCAGATGACAGCTGCCACAACGAAGGCTGAATATGAAGAATACATTTTCACGCGGCTGTATCCTGGGCACTGGGAAGACTCTAGAGCTCAGAACAATAGCAGAACACGGAGCTGCCAGCAGGGAGTCTGAGTGGACAAGTATAATCATGCACCGCTCAGCTTTCAAGGAAATTACAGTTAGTGCACTGACTTGCTCATAATAGTGATGCATTGTTTAGCTTAATAACTTATCAGCTCTCCAGGAACCAGCTAGTGATCACTGTCATCATACACTGCTAATCATTCTGTTCTCAAATTGTCCCAAGATGAACTAAGGACCTGTCACATCACCTATTAAACTGGCAAACTGAGTGCACTATAATTTTTTTTTTTAACCTAGAAGGAACAATATTGCCCACCTTTTTTGTTCTGTTGTTTTGTCATTATCATATGTAATAGTGCATGTAGGTTTTTTAAATGTCAGGTTGAAAGGACATTGTCAAATTGTGTCAGTTTCTTTTTTTTTTACGTTTGTGGAGTCTTTGTTAAACTGCTGCTCTTTGTTGATAACTACTAGGGAACTCAGTCTGAAACCTGCTTTTTAAGGAACATTTGTTTTTCATAAAGCATTTGGGGCAGAGGGGCGATTCTTTATGGTGCTTGTCTGTAGTACCTAGGCTCCTGTCAATCACTAGTAAATGTAGCTTGACAATGGCCCTCTGTAGTAGCGAAGAGTGATTATCCCTCTTATACAAATGTGGAATTTAGGCACGGGAAGATTGAGTGATTTTACCCACAGGCATGCAGGGAGCTGTGGAAGAACAAGGAGGAGAAGCAAGCTGGTTTTAGTCCTGATCCCGGTAGGCCGTATATCCTTGCTGAATGCATGCTGGCTTCTTGTCAAAGGGTTATTTGTGAGCTCTGAGCTGCTAGCACTGGAGGAGCCTTGGAGCATTTCTTCTGAAGGAAAAGTGGCCAGTGATACACACATGGATTTTACTAGATAATATATATGAATCTGTTCTTTAAGAGATAACGTTTTAAACTCCTCTGACTGACTCTTACTGGTGCCCCTGCTTAATTTTTCCTTACTAGCTGGAGAACCTGGGAACAAGGCATTGGGATCTTATTTTGCACTTTGTAAGTGCCTTATTTTGTGGCTGTGGATGGAAAGCTAAAACTTGCTACCTCAAGACCAATCCACACAACAGTAACATATCTATAACTTTAAACTAGGTAGCTTGGATAAATCTGGTGCTATAACCAGTAAAACACAGAACTTGGCATGGACTAAGTTACCAAGTGTTTAACCTGGTTTTAGATGGATTTTTTTGTAGTCTGTGCTGCTACATACACGAGAGCCCTTTCTTCATGCCCTGTCAGCAGCAATGGTCAGATGCCAAATAAACACCATTCTTGCGGAGTACTGCAAAACAGCTCTGTTTGCTAACGTTTAGATGAAAGGTCCTAGAACAGTGCAAAATACAAAAGCTGTGGGGACACCTTTTCATGGTGAGTAGTGCACAGATACGCAAGTCACAGTGGGGGAGATCTCCAACCTGTTCCATACTTGGGGCTGAAATGATGCATCTATTAAAAGGGGAGGGGGAAACAGATGGATGTGCCCAACCGAAACGAGCCTCCTTGCTGTTCTGAATAGTGAAGGCAGCTGCAGGGTAGTATCTACTGATCTCAGGAATTGTGCAAACAGTGGGGTGGGCTATTTTTATTAGACCAGAACAAGTACACCAGGATTTAAATGAAACCCTGAGCATTTCAGTGTTTTTTCAGTTGTTTGTGGTGTTTGCTTTGGTTTCACCTCTCCTGTGTCTGTCTTAAGACAGACAATTGTATCTCTCAATCGGTGACGACTAGAATTAAAATAGGAAGGAGCCTTCTGCTGCAAGATTTATGGCCTGGCACATTTACGTTGTCTAATGAAGTGTCATCTTTTGTTATGTTTTGAGAAGATGCTGCCTGTGATATCCCTAAACCGCATGAGAAAACATTTGGCCACACCTATTCCTGTCAATTATGGCAGTATTCTTCTAGCTCAAATTATATACGTCTTTGTGTATAGTATTGAAAAATTTAGTTCCAGCCTCTGCTAATAAACAGAAAAGATCAGGCTGTTGTGAAATGGTGGTCTCTACAGAGACTTAGCTTTGTGTATGCTTCAAATGCATCACCTATTTCTGGCAGCAAGAAGTGAGGAAAATGCTGAGTAAGTATGTCTTGTCCCCAAGATCAGATTTCATAATGAGGAAATACCTGAAGCTTACAGGTTTGGCTTTCTCTTTTCCATGGGAATGGTTCCCACTTCTCCAGGAGTTTGCTGTCTTCCTTTGAAAACAATTGTTCGGGTAGTTTCCTGCTGCAAATAAGTCCTGTTTTATTGGCTCCAGTTGCTGTAGGGCCAACAAATGGCATTCGGCCGAAACTCCAAGGTTGTATCAGTTAACTACATTTTGCATTGTACTAAGCTGAAAGGCATTGCCAGGTAAAAAACCAAAATTGAATAGAATTTAATTGGAAAGCATAAAACCTAGTATGAACTAATGCCAATGTGTACTTTAATACAGCACAACCACTGCATAATGATTTACCTTACTGTTTGTATTGAAGTATAGCTGACTTGGTAGTTATGCTTGACCAGAGCTTTTTCTTGCAATAGGTATTTCTTTCTTTATCATGCCTAGAGATAGAAGAGCGGAAATATCAATATTCAAGCCAATGATTTTGTTACAAATCTGCTTGGGATGCCCTGATAACCCAGTTCTATGCCTGGCAAAGTCAACAAGTTTCTCTTCATCGATGTCAGCAAGTTAGAGCCCAGGCTGAAAAATTCATGAGAGGGAATGTTTCTGCAAACTCCTGTTCGTGCAAATTGGACATCAGTATGCTTGAGGTTTCTGGGAAAATAACCGTTTTTGCTGGATGTAGCATGCGTTAGGATCTTTGGATTAATTCATGTTATGTTAAAGCCAGCTCTTGATTATCTCTGGGTGAATTGTGTAAATGGTAAAGTTCCTGTACGAAGGGGACAAAACATGCAGTCTGGATCTAGATAAGCAGACTGAAAGCAGCATGCCGCCTTCTCCTGGCATTTTGTTGTTGATTTCGCAGCTCGGGGAAACTCAGCAGGAGACAGGATTGCTGATGATTCTTTCCCCAACATCCCATTCCAGACTCATTTGTATGATTTCTGCTACTTAAAGTTTTATTTTGCCAAGGCTCTCCCATCTCTTTGTTCTCCTGGATAACTGATGTTTACAGTGCTCCCATCCTGTTGCTCAGCAGCTCCACCATGGTTTGAAGCCATTGTGCGTTGTGGTGAGTGTGAAGACAGTGATAGTCTGTGCGATGGTTGCCTAAGCCTTGCTCTTTTACCTCTTCCCCTTTTATTGCTGCCTTTGTGGCTGTGAGATTCTGTTCAATGCTAGTTTGTTGAAGCAAAAAAATCCATGGTGGCTCTGTGCCATCATTTCAAAGAATGGCTATTCATGAGGCTCTTGATGGAGAGGTTTAAGAAGAAATTATTTTGCTCCTTGGGCATGAAAATGCTGGTTAAGAGTATAACTTGCATAGGACTACTTTTGCCCGGGAGTCTGGCCAAACAGAAATTTTTTATTTCCATTTAAGACATGGGTGTGCACCCTCAGTAGTCTTTTTCATAGATGTTTTGTTTACAGCTGTCATTGCTGCTCAGGAGCAAGATGTGATGCCTCGCACTGAGAATAGCCCATGACGCCTCAGAACATCTCTCAAACTGCTAGGCAATAGTTGTCTGCCATGCTAGGAGAGGAGGAAGCAGGGAAGAAAGGGTGTTAGAATCGAGCGTCTAGGAAAACTTGCATGTAATTTTTTTTAAATTTTTGTGTGTGTGTTGAGCTTTGTTTTTGAAATTGAGGGGAACATCTCTACACATCTATTGTGTAAGCTTAGGTGAAGAGATTTATCCGTTGGGTACAGGTCACAGTAGTGCTGACCTCTTTATATCACCTTTGTTTAGAGCAGGAAGGACTGAAGTTTGCTAGTGCTCGATTAATTACAGTAAAAACATCCAGTCATTTTATCTTTGCCATGTCTTTGTCTTTATAATTTTGGAGCCTCATTTTGTCTTTTTTTCAGGTACCTTGTATGGTTGTATTACAGCTGGCAGTGATACAGGCTCATTTCAATCAGGGCAATACTCTCATTCAAGGAGGAAGTTAACACAGGAGCATGGCTGACTGAATGGGTTTTGGTAGACAGTGAGCAAGCTAAGCCTGTGTAACAGGAGAAATCTTTATTCGATCAAAAGCAGTGGCCATATTGACATTAATGTAATTGGAAGACATGGACTTTGTCCCTATCTGTTGATAGATTTGAGTGTTACTTTCTTTTTCCACCATACTTATGTTCAGTTCTTTATGATTCTTTAAGCATGAGAGGCTGCCCACTGCTCACACGGCTCTAGAATGAAGCCTTATGCACCAACTAAAACTCCACAGCAATTGTAGCTTTGCTTATTGCAGCCTCAGATGAAACTGAAGCTTATTTTACAGAAATCCAGTAAATTACGCTTCAGCTTTTCTTTGGACAGCTCAGCAGTGACTGGCATGGAAACCTTGGTATGCTGTTGGATTTCTGTTGTGGAGAGAGCTTGTCTGTGATTTAATCTAAAAGATTCCCCCCCCCCCCCCATTTATTCATCTGAACACAAAATTATTACTTTGGCACTGTGTGAGCTGATTCCCATGAAGATAACTCCCTTCTCTGCAGAGAGAGTGGCCTGGCACTGTAGCTTCCCAGGAAATCTATCAAAACTGCTTCGCCTTGGCCTGCGTACCTTCGCTATGTGCAACATTGCTATTAAACTAGTAGTAGACTTCAGTACAGGCTTGCACGTGGACAGATGTGAAGCAACAAGCTCTGTAAAGCCATTTTTTGTATTTTTACCCATGCATTTGTATGGCCACATGGAGCCTCCTCCTGAAATGTTTGCATCTGTGGATCTTCCCATTCTGCAGATGACAGGCTGGGGGCATGTTTCCTTCTTGATGCTATGTAGAAGATCAGTGTCATATAGTTATGTGTCACCAAACTAGTGAATGTCATGGCTGCATACAGAATTGGGAAGTACGATTGTGGGAGACTGGCTTCAGTGGAATTACCTGATGTTCTGGTTAGCTGATTCATTACTGGCTTTCTCAAAACCCCATAATGTCCCCTGGTCATTTTCTTCCATAATTAACCTGTTTTTCTTGGCCTGGAATGTTGGTCCTTAAGTAATGACATCCTTCATGAAAACAGTTTCTTCTGCTTAGAAAAGATGCACAGACAGTTATGCTCTGTGGGCTCATATCAGGATTTGTTCTCTTGGGTTGTGCTTGTATCTTAATAAGAGTCCAAGTGCCTGGGGATTCAGGGATTGTGTTTATTCATTTTCAGAAAAAGATTTTGGTCCCTTCACTGACAGTTTGTCTTCAGCTTGCTGCCTTTTGAAATCGTCTGCAAGTTCTGCACTGACAATCCGTCAATCTGTCGTACAAGACAAGGAATGAGTGACATTACTTGTTTCAACATATCATAACTGTTATGCTTGCTCCCTCAAGCCCTGTAAAGTCTTGTTATGTCAGGGTGCGTGGGAGAGGGTTGTATATATTTTCGTTGTTGGAGGATCTCCTTTTGGGTCCTTTATCTTTTACATCTCAGGCCTTGGAGGTATTTGGTTTTTCCCAAAATGCGCTGTTTCGAAGAAATGCCACTTGTGCTCAGCTGGCTAAGGCCTTTGCTGCTGAAGCAATGGGATTTGTCTGATGCAGCTAAGCAAGCTTCTTGGGACAGAGACTGTAGGTGCGAGAGGCCTGGATGCAGGCTGGAAGCTGCTGCAATACAGATGGTAGAATAGTGGGCAGGATGAGTGTCATACAGAAGACTTAGACAAAAGTTACGGGCTTGATACAGGAATTACTAAATCAGTTTTTTTCAGCCTATGTTTTGCAGAAGGTTAAACTATATTTACAAAGCCTTTCATCTCTCTCTTTCTCTCTCCCTCCCTCTCTCTCTCACACACACACAATCATCTCTTCCCTTTATCTTTTTCATTCTTCTTTCTCTTTAGTCTGCAGCAAATTCCTGCAGAATTCCTGGCATAAAGATGGAGACTGATAACACTGGTGTGTAATACTGAAGTAGGAGCCGAAGCTACAGCTGTTTCATAGTTTCCAGCACAGGTCTCTTGCAATGTAGCTGATGGAAGATTCCCGAGCGAAGCCTCGCAAGGGCAATGTGTCCTCTTGCTACATCAAAGTCCAGTTGTGTGCCTGAGTGCCCAGCATGGGGGAAGGCAGCGGTTATAGAGGCTGAGCAGGCAGCACTTGTGTAGCGAGTACAGAACTAGGAACCAGGATTCCCAGCTTCTATTCTTAGCTCAGTAACCAATTCATTGCAAAGCCTTTCGCAAATCATTCAGGCCTAATCCTGCACATATAGCAGCCCCCAGTGAAGTCCTTTCAGTTTTTCATTGGGGACATAGGATCAGCTTCTTAACTGCTGTTTTTCTCTCACTCAGTACGACTGGGGGAATGAAAATCAACCTCTTTATGCAGGAAGTGTGATAATTTGTTAACGTTTGTGAAGCAGTAACGTGGGCATCACTGTGTGACATGTGTGACCTGGCATCCATAAAGGGGATTGATTGATTGCTGTTATCAGCTGGGTCTTTGGAGCATGGGATTTTTGGCCTCTCTCATCAGAATACAATTTTACATGATTATAGAGGATAATGCTGGAAGTGCCTCTGCACTGGGCTTGCCACATGTCCAGATGGCAAGGTCAATGTAGCGTGGACCTTGCTCAATTGCTTTGTATGCCAGGATAAGTGCTGCTGCTTCTTTCTCTATGCTACTGGCTCAGCTAGAAATTGAGGAGTTCTATGGCTATCAATAAATTCAGAGAGTTGGAAATTAATACCTACAGTGAACTCTGCTTTTATTGGCCTTAAATTAATTTCCCACCCTTTTGGAAAGGTGAATGGGAATGCTCATTTTTGTATGGTACTTTTGCTTTAAGATAATCTGAGCTGCAATCTTAAAATGGAATGGAGTTAAAAACATTCTGGGCTAGGATTTAATTTGTAGAGTATCTTGTAAGATAAAAGGGCACAACAAAAAGGATACTATAATGTACAAACCCCTTACCTTTACATTTGGCTGTACTGTATTTTGTAGCACGTGCAGTTCTGGTATCTGCTGAGTGCAGCATCTTGCTCTGCTGGTTTGTGTGAGGCTTTATTTTCCTGGTGCAGGGACAGAGGTAGATTAATCTACAGAACTGTTGGCAGGCTTTTCAGTGGGGGATCAGCTTGAAAAAACCAGCTTAATTTTTGTGTCAGTTGAGTTTTTGATAAGTGTTAGAGAAAGTATGGTCTCTTTGTAAACTTAGTTCTGAAAACACAGAGCCTGGTAGTGGATTTTTTTTTTTTTTCTTTTAGGAAACGTTTGTTAGTGTAGTGGCCCTTCATGCTCTTGCCTGTGAAGGGGCAGGTCTGTCCCAGTGCTTACATATATTTGACTAACAGGGCTTTAAAGTGGGCAGGCCTTGCTGAATAAATTATTTAGGTAAAGTAAGAGGCAGAGGAGCAGAATGATTACCTCCCATGCCTCTCGGGCTGGGACAGCATCCTCCTTTCCTCTCTTCCCAGTGAATGAAAATCTTGTCCTGACTTGTACAGCAAGCCATTTCTGGGAGCCTGGGGGGGGCAATGGTACAAAGAGCACTGGTAGCCCACAGTCAGGAGCATGAAGATGACTTTTAGTTTGTTGGGAGCTACATGCTTGTACTTTTAAGTACACATATAAGTCTATTGGTGTCTCTCCAGCTTTACAGTTTATCTAATTGTCTCTGCATATGAGGCAATGGACTGGAGCTGCCACCAATGGTGGTGACTCCTGGTCCTCATGATGTGTCCCTGGATGGAGCTCCTGCTAGTGCCCATGTCCCACCCTGGTGCTGGGGAAGCAGTCCATATCCACAGAGAGCCTCTGAGATTGATGTACTAGGGCTGGGTCTGTCTCCCCCGGATAATAATAATACGTCATACTGCTCCTGGCAGTCACCTTGCGGTTGTGCTTTGGAGCCCTTCTGTGTGCAGCAGGCTCCTGTTCTTTAATGAGGTTCCCCTCACTTTGTTCTAATGCTTTTCTGAATGTATTTTCTCATCCTCAGGGTCTCTTGCTTTCCTGTCTGCTCTCTCTCCCTCTATCAATTGCTAGATCCCTCCTGCCTTGAAGGGGAAGGCTCTCAGAGGGATCCTGTTTGCTGCTGTTCTGCCCCTGTGGGTAAAGCATGGGATGTTTTAGGGTAAGTTGGCTGGCTTGCTTTTCTCAAGAGGAGTCAGAAGTAGATGTGAGCTTCCAGTTTTCTTCCCCCCCCTCCTTTGTAGAGAGGGTGGCAGCCCTGAGTGCTTCTCACCCCAGAAGAGCAGGAGGGCTTGTGCCCAACAAAAAGGGCATCAGAAAAAGGGCCAGGAAAAAAGCTTTTGCCCTGCTTCTCCAAGTACTGCACTAGACAAGCGCCTTAAGATACACTCAAATGTAGCCCAGTGTTGACTAAGTTGTGCACTTGATGCTTTTAGTATTTTGACTAAAGCCTGCCCAAAAACTCTTGGCTCTTGGGCTCCTTTGTACACTGATAATTTTTTTTCCACGATTTTTACTATGTTTTCAGCCATAAAGCAATTTTTTTTTCACTTTATGTTCATTTCCTTTTGCTGACACTAGAGCATCATATGATTTAGGACTTTGTTTTCAAGCTTGATATGAAGGCTAATTACTTCCTTCTTGCATCCTCTCAGTAAGAAAACATGGGACTTAACCTTTCACAAAAGAGAAAAGCCAGGAAAAATTTTTAAGTGCATGGAAGTCTTTGGTAAGTCCCTACATTTGAATTTATTTTTCGTAGTGTAATGACAACAAAACATTAGGAGCTAAGCTCCAAACTCCATAGTTCTATCTGTGTGGACACAGTTTTCTGTTCGCTTGTTTGTCCTCACTGGGTCTAATTATGCAGTTACAATTCAGCCTGCAGCTGAGTACTTTTAGTAATTAGGGGTACACTGTGGATATTTATTGTTTATATAAGTCAGTATGCATTTGTCCGTCCTGTTTTAGCCCGGTGACTTGCTTTGATTATCCATAGTCTTCTAGGTAATTAAGCTGTATATTTTCTCCCTGTCTCTCTATTCATATTCTCTCTTGCCTTTATTTGATAAGAGAGGGAGAAACTACAGCAGGAAACTTGGGAGCATTAGTAAATTGTTTGAGTTGGAAAGTGTGACAGTGTTTTACAGAAATGCCAATGTAAGGGCAACCTGCTGTCTGGGCAGTTTGGGAAGAAAAAGGTTATTGCTTCCTCATCAAGTGTTACTTTTAATACAACCAAGGGAACATCAAAACGTCAACTCTTGGGATGGCTCATGTAATGCAAGACTGACAAAGCTGACAGGAATCATATTTCACTTCTGATCAAAGTAGTTGTTGTTAAACTTTTATCTAAAATTTCTGTTAATGGACTAGCCAGTAATGACTGAGGGCATGCATTAGGAAATGTAGTACTCCACAATACAGAGTAAATACCACATAGTTTGGGGATGTCTCTCTGAAAGCAATGGCCTTAATAGGAAGATGTGCTTTTATAAAAACTTGCTTTATATTACATGGGTTGTTTTTTCTGCAGGGTCAACATGCATGGTTCCCAATATCCCTGGTTCATCAGGCTGCCTTAGGTCATACCTAACTTCAAGCGCATGAGTCACTCCATTTAAAATTTATTAGCTAGGTATGTGATTAAGTAACTTGATAAATTGGGAATGCAGGTTGTAAGTAGGGACCGGGGGGCTGTTCCCCAACTCTCTCGTCTGGCTGTAAACCCTTCTGTGGTGGTGTAATTGCTAGATTTGTTTGCTTCCAAGATTTACTAACAAACTTTTTCAAAGTTTGGCAGAAGAAAAGTCAAGTGATTCTTTTGAAGACAGGCTTGTGGGATTCAAAGGTGATAAAACCAGAAAACTTCTTTTAAAAGCAACTTAAGTTCTGTAGAGTATCATTAACTTTTTATCCATGGCTGTGTGAACCATTTTAAGCATTTGATACACAGGGATTACAATTCCTTAAATGCTTTACAGAGATATTAACTTTCTGTAAGTGCTTATGATATTCCTCAAGACTTTTTTGACAAGATACATAAATGATATATTAAAAAATAATAAAATCAGTAATACTGTCTGCCTGCAAGCTTTGTAGCAAGGGAATTTTTACAACCTGCTCATGCCTGTGGTTATTTTCATTGTTGGATTCTAGAGTTTTAAAAAATGCAAGATAGATGGTTTTAAACACTTTTCACTCAGATCAACTATACATACATCGTCAAAACAATACAATTAATTTTAAAATCTTGATTTTTTTTCTTTTAATAAAAATAGAGCTATTCTTATTTATGTTCCAGTCTGAGCCTCTCTAGTTACACATGCATCATGTTTACCTTTCTTTTTCTGTTCAAGTGCCTAAAATATATATATTACTTGAGCTTCATAGTATTTGTTTTTACAAGCTGGAGTTTTAAGAAAAGCTCATATCATGAGATCAGTGACAGTAAAACAGATCGGCAATGCTGAATTTTATTCCAAGTGGAAACCCAAATAGTGTCATATACACTTGACAGTTGAAAGTTGGAAAGCTAAAGAAAAGATACAGAAATTACTTTTGTTTTTTTTTTTTTTTAAAGCTTGATGAGCATCTAACTGTATCTTCAGCTGAAAAATAGGCTCAGATCTGACTTAAAGTGATTGAGCCTGTTTTGAGCCTGTATAGGGTTTTTCAGATGACTCAGCCCAAGTTTTGGATTTGGGTTGTACTTCTGAAGAGCACTTCTGTTACACACATTCGCAGTAAAGGGCAGCTTTGTTCAACGTTGCCTCTTAGCATAGTTCTAACAGCTGATACTGACTTCACAAATATAATTGTATAGTGTCAATTGAGTTGGAGACAACATTTAAATGTAGACTTGTGCTTAGGGATCTGGATGGGAAACTGTTCTGGTTTAATGTTTAGCCATCTTTTGCCATCAGGTGAACATTCAGGTTGTAAAAGCTGGTTTGTTCTTTTAAGCAGCAGAAGGGTGGAATAAGTAGAAAAAACCAGCACAGCACAACGTGGACAAGTGCTGATGGCATGTGTTCAAACAGGCAGAGACTTGCCAGAGGCCAAATGGAAAGAATGTGATGTAGTGGGCTTGTTGGAGTTGCTTCTCCAGGTTGCTACAGTAAAGGATCTTTTTTTGATTATTGCTGTGTGGAATATGAGCATAAAAGATGTACAGAAAGCTGACTCTGCTGGCTGAGCCTTTCTGGCTTCTGTTTGGTCACTTCTAGCCTGGGTATGCAAGGTGAGTGCTGCACAGTAGCCAGGCTGATTCAGAGAAAACACTGCTTGGAGACCTCTCGTAGCTGGCTAGCTATTTTAGGAGTGGTGTTACCACAAACTCTGAATAGAAATAGCTGTCAAAGGACCAGCAGCATTTTATTAAGAGTGGTTAAGCCGCAGAACACCTGCATGAGGTAGGTGTGGGCTGGACATGCAATTTTCAGCATTGACATACCCAAATATCCAAAAACCCCAGGAGGCTGGGCCCCAAGAAATAGGAAGAGTGGCTTTAAAATGTGAGTTTTATTTAAAAGTATTCAGTGTGTGTTTCTTTCTCTGATTAGTATACAGGCTTTCAGTTTAGGTTTGTCTGCAAACAAGCCTGAACCTATTTATTTATTTTTTTGTGTTTGGTCATGCATAATCACATTATTCTAGGTAGAGATTTGGAGAAAAGATACTTGTTTGCTTAACCATGTTGCAATGAATGATGGCCCAGTATTATGCAGGAGGCTAAAAGAGGAGAGTGATTTGCTCCAAAGCTTCAGTACCTCAGCAGTTCCCACCCTCTCTAGGCTTATGGTGATCATTCATCTGAATGTGATCCCATGCCTTTGCAGACGAAAGTTCTCCCTTGTCTCAAGCTGCATCCCACCCCCTTCCCCACTGCCCAGAAGACCTCGGTGTAGACTCTGGGTGTGCGTATGTTTCTGAAGAAAACTGATACGGAGGCTTTGGATACCAGAGAAGGGTTGATTAATTGACTTTGAGATGGGAATAATGAACATGTGGCTCTCATGTGATAGAGGTTTAAACTAAATACTCGTAGCTGTGTAAATGGTAGTGCTGGGAAGACTTCTGTGACATTGGAACATGAAGAGCTTTTATTTCTTGTCTCAAGCCGCATTGTGACAAAGCCTGGAATGTCCCGCACAGGAGACTTGCAGGGATGTGGCTTCTTGGTATGCGATCAACATGTTGAGCAATAATTAGATTCAGTAACGAAGAGCATCTATTGGAAACTCTTCCTGGAAGAACAGTGCCAGACCCTGGTTGATAAGCAGAAGGAACTAAAACAAGGAAGTAAATGAAGGAGAAAAGAGGTTCCCTTTTCCTCTTTTGCCTTTGAAATAGCCATCCTTGCAAGTTTTGAGACTGTGCAGTTGAAGGATAATAACTGCTCCCATTGTATTGGCTGGTGCTTGAATGGATAAATGGCTGCACACCTTTGGATTGCGAAAGATCAACAGTGCTCTCAGCAAGTAACTTCCATGAAATCCCTGTTTGACGAGCTCCCAGGCTGAGCCTTGCAGATAAACTCTTAAGTGCAGTGGACAGGGCTGCTCCGTTCTCAGCTTCTGTAAGTGCCGTGTGCGGGGCTAGCTCTTCTGCTCTTTTGACCACCACCAGGATCTTGGCCAGCCAGTGGGCACGTGCATGCGTGATACACGTGCAGGTTTTTTTTCAGGGGGCCTTTGGAGCTGCTGGGGGAACCTTCTCCCTTCTGTAACACTTACTTTCTTCTTCCTGACCTTGATCTTCACATTTCCTTCTTCCAGGAGGTTTCATACTGCAGTCACAGGAGGCTTGTCATGCCTCAGCATAGGGAGAGCCCTAATTTGCATCTCTTTGTAGCACAGTGACTGATCTTTTCACCATGCCTTCCTCTTCGGAGCAGCAGTGCCGCTGTGTTACAGCACTACGAAGCTTGTGTTCACTCAGTGTTTACCAGGGAGTGCGTGAGGAAATAGTGAGCAGGGGAAAAAATAGAACCAAAGAGCTGCAAGAGTCAGGGTGGTACTGAGATAAAATAAGCTATGTTATCTAACTTAATACTTGGCGGGGGGGGGGGCGCGGGATGTGGGCCATCGTTGTGCGCCGGTAGTGTTTGATCATTCATGAGGCTTTACTACATGGCCAAGTATTACTTGAACGGATACCCTGTGGCCAGCTAAAGCACAGAGCATATCTCAGCATGAAGGTGGCTGATGGATAGCTGTGCGGCCAGGGCAGGCAGGCAGGATGGTTGGTTGATGAAGGCATTTTGTTTTGCAGTTGTTTTCCTTGTGACAGGCATTTATTTTAAAGTCACACTCAATCCTTCTGGCAGTTTCTGTGTCATATCCGAGACTTGTTGGCTGGCTAGCTCATAGGACCTGAATCCTTTCGCTTGTACCTCGGGCTTGTTTTGTTCCTGTTACAGGTGGGAAGCTCAAGACCCTGACCCAGTATGACTATAGGTCCCATGTTTTCTGTGTGAGATGCCTAGCTGAAACATAGTTTGGATATCAGAATGGCTCTCTGCCACAATTTCACACTCTGTAGGAGAGTTTTAAAATGCATTTGAATTTTTATTATGTTATTTGTGAGCATATAAGCCAAATATTTCTTCTTTCCCACATCCTGTACTGTACAGACTTCTTGTTGGCCTGTCTGAGGCAGCTTTGTGGTGATGCCAGGGACTGAAAGTCCTTGTTTTCTGACATCAGATATTTAAAAAATTCTGCATAGGTACAGAGAGCAGCACTCTCTTCTCAAAAATGGACTGTTGTGTACATGCCCTCTTAGCAGTCAAAGCCTATGCAATGAAGTGGTGGCCCTGTAGCAAAGAACTGGCCTGTTTACTGAATTGTTACAGTGTTTAATCAGCTTTCTATTTTGATGAATATCTCATTGGCTTGTAAGATATCTTCTTTCCAGACACTTGCACTTGTGTTTTTTTGTTGTACTGCCCTCAAGTGTGATACAGAACTTCACAGACCTGCATTGGGAGAGATGGTCCCAGCCCTAAGGTGCTTACGCAGACCACAGAGACCTGTGTTAGCATTCAATTTTGACAAGGAGATAAATGTAATTTGGAAAGGCAGTTTCCAATAAAGTCATATTTCCCAGAAAGTGTATTTGGAATATTTTTATGACATGGGCAGATTTTGAGGAAAAATTGTTATTCTCAAGCTTTTTCTGAGTTTTCACTTGTTAGCTTATGCAAACAGGCCAGTTCAGAGGAGTAAAATCACCATTGCCCTTTACCTTGCTGAACTGAGCTACAAAAGGAGCTTAAAAAGTATTTTCATGTGCAATAATTTTCTTGGTGTTAATGTCAATGGTAAGTTAAGCCCCCAGTTCCTGACACAGGCACTTTTGACTTCCTGGGTTTGTTTGAAAGGCTCTGCTTTGGGCCCAGGCACTGCTGTGAGTGCAGGCAGGTACATGCACCCAGTGAGTCAGGGCAGCAGAGCCACATTCTACTGTTTGGTGACTTCCCAGGGGCTTTGTCTGCTCCCTCAGCAGCACAAGTTTGCAGTTGGAAAAAGCTGCAGATAAACAGCTAGCAGTGGTTAAATCCAGCAAAACTGCAGGAAATACACTGGCAAGTGAGCTTAAACAGAGCCTAACTTCTGTTTTGTTCTTGCTGCTAAAGCTATACAGACAGTTTCCTACCAAAGCACTTGCCAGGGCATATTGCATATGTAGATGCGTCAAGCAAATCCCCTAAGTTTTAGGTGTTTTCAGAGTCATGGAAATCTGTTTTCAGCTTTCAGCAAGCTTTTTTACAGCTTGGGGGTGGTGGCTCAGTGAGTGAGGTTGACACAGGAATGGCCTTCCCCATCCTGCGGCCCTGTGGTGATCACTCTGCACTTGCAGCATTATCCTCTGTTGCCTGGCTCCATCCCAAGTGGGGGGTGTTACTCTCATGAGGTTATATTTGGGGACAAGGGTGGACTTTACAAGCAGAAGGCCCTGAGAAGTTCCCTCAAGCATCGCTGCAGCAGAAGAGGGCTGGGGCCAGGGGAAAGGTTGCTGGCCCTCATCCCTGCCTTGAGTGGGTCAGGTCCCTGCTGCCAGGTGATCTGGCCTGAGGCTCCACTGCTGCGTCTGGGAATCAGTGTGTTCAGCCTTTACTGTGATGTTTGTGCTGGTTTTTGGGGGGGTTGTGGGAAATTTGTTAGTTCTTTTCTTTTTCTCCACATTGTCAAATCAGAAGAGCTTTGACATCCGCAAACCTTTCATGAAAGGACAGTTTTTAATCAATAAACTTAACCATCTCTCCTCTCCAAAATACTTTTTGGCCAAGGAATTTCCTGCCTATTGTAGTTTCATTGAAAGGGCTTGAAAGGCCTGGTGCCAGTGTGAGTCCTTATTCATCGAGTCTGCAGTCAGGCAGCCCATCCTCCCCATCCTCCAAAACTGGAGAACCAGGCGGGAAGCTCTCATTACCCAGTAGAGCTAATCGATTAATTAGCAGGGGACGAAATGCACCAAACAATCTGTTATGCCAGATGGATGCTTCAGTGTTAATTTATATTCTCAAAATAACTGGACATAGATATGCTCAGCACTGCGGCCTAGATCCTGCTTTCGTTGCATTCAGTGGTGAAAATGTTGTTCGCTTTAGTGATCCAAGTGCATAATTCTTCAGGAAAAATGTATTTTGGCATCAAACGGTAACAGTAAAAATGAAATGAATAAAAGCTGTCCAGAGCAATGGACTTTACCTTCTTAAACAGGCATACATTAGTGCAAAAACTGAAGTTTTGCTTTTATCTCCCTAGAGCATTCCTATTATCTGAATGCCAAGAAATGAGTAATTTGGGGTTTTTTTTCTTTTTGGTTCTTTTAAATAACTTCTGATGTATTTTCCTAAGGAAGTCAGAACTAAAGCATAGTGCTGGAAAAGGTAAGATGTACGTTGCTTTCTCTTTGAAGGCACTGTGGAGGAGACTGAAAGAAAAAAGCAATTAAGTTAAAAAAGTCATGGTAGTGGCTTACTCTGCCACACTTATTTTTAAATGAAGGAGGCTTGCTGACAATTTCCTTCCATATTTTTCTTCCATTCTTTCTTTTGTATTTTTTTTCCTCCAGCTTTTCATAGCCAAAAGTTGGTGTGCCAGACATCCATTTCTTATGAACTGCCTGTTGGAGAACCGCAGAAATCACTGACAATCTGTGGTCAGACTTCAGTGGGAAACTGAAGGCTCTTACTGCTTGCTGGAGGGAGAACGTGGCCCAATACTTCTGTGACACTGGGGGAGGTTGCAAGTTAGAGTTTAGAGGAGCTCTGTGTCATATCAATAGTTCATCCATGTTTTGTAAAAGGCAGTAGATTTGTTCTGTCATGCTCATGCAAGGAGCCAGGTATCTACTTAGGGTATTATTTGTAAAGCTGGAGAAAAGACAGGCCCTGGAGGAGGGAAGAAATTTGAATTTTTCTGGTGTGGTTTTTTTTTTTTAATTGAAATTCAAAATATTGATGATGCATCTTACCAGTTTTTAATGCTGGGAAAAAAACAACTCTACCATGACCTTTACCTGTGTCCAGATGCATTTTGATAGTTATTTACAGGTTAAATTGTGTGATTAAAGAGCCAATTCAAATCACTTTCTTTTTGCTCCATTAGTATGCTTTAAAAATAAAGTACTATTTAGTGTGCAAAGAGTGATCTCACAGACTGGTTCTGTTTTCAGTGTTTAACCAAAACATTGAATTACTTTTACCTTTGTGATACTGTTAGGATTATTTTTAATTAAGTGCAGTGTTTTAACATGCTCTAATTTGTTTTTCAGCAAATGTGTCTAATGCTTGATAGAGAGGGGCTGGTTCTGGGAACAAGACGTGCTCTGTCTTGACTCATTTACCTGAGAGTTGGGTAAATACTCCTTGAGGACCTGGGAAAGAGAGGTTATTGATGAATTACCTCTTATTATAGCCCTGTACAGATCCCAGAATACTTGTGTGTAGACTGCAGGGAGGAGACGACGTCTACAGGTTAAATACTCTGATACCGAGTTGTGCTGTAGGAGCAGCTTATTCCCTCAATAAACAGTGCAGAAAGCAGAGGCTGAATCTGAGCAAGTCATTAGCTCAACTCATTCTTACTCCCTGATGTACTCTCAGCCTACTTTTAAGGTTATACTCAAGCCTGAATATATATTTCCCTGAAAAAACATGCCATAAATAATGAACTATTTCTTCACCAAAACATCATTGCACAAGCAGTTCTGTACTTCTTGAAACAAGGCAACCAATGAACTTGTGAGGGGTCAAACCCACTGCAGCACAACCTGCACCTCGCTCCTTCTGCCAGGCTTGTGAAGTCTGGCATGGCACAGAAGACTGGCCTGGGCTATACGGTGACCGGCTGTCACCCCTAAATGGGGTAATGTTCCAGCGTAAGGATGTCAGGTCAGAGAAACAGGACTTGGTCCTTTCATTACCAGTCATTTTATGAAGAGTGCATGTGACCCCGTAGTGCAGGGAGGAATCATAAGTTCGTTAGCAAAATGCAGCTTTAGGGGATTTTAAGAGGGGATCCATGCATGAGACTCTACATGGTCTTGGCCTGAGTGTAGAAGATGGGGTACAGCTGTCTTCCGAGAGGCTTAATCCAAGGAGGTATAAAGATGGTGGAAAAAAAGAGGCTACACAGCAATGGATAGAAGTGTAGCAAAAGACTTTACTCTTTCTTCATTACTCCCAAAAAACAGAGTTGCCTTTAGGTTAATCCTACCCCCCCAATCTCCTGCTTGCTGCAGGGTTCTCTTTTTCTTCTGTCCTTGTTCCTATTTGCTTTTAATCTGTCTCCTGGTCTGATGGCAGTAAGGCTGAGATGTGCCTACCATTCCTGCATCCCATGCCTCACTACAGACCAAGTGAGAATTGCTAAAATGGAGGTGGTGTGTGATGATGGGGTTTCTAAAATGGATGCCCTCAAGTGTCTAGTTTACAAGCAACATTTCAGGGGAGGAGGAAGAGGGATAGGGAACATGGATTTGGCATGTTGGTCTGCTCCCATTTTGGTTGCAAGTAGGAATTTTACCCTTATTTACTTAAGCTGCATTCAGGTACCCCTGAATATGTCTACTCTCCTTCCATGTCAGCCAAAGGTATTTAAGCAGAGTACACAACTAGGTGGTATCTTAATTTTATGCTTGGTGGCTTCCAAAAACTCGAAAGGGGCTAAAGAAAGTTTGTGTTTGTTGTTTGTTTTGGAGGGCAGGGTGAAGGGTAGATGAGAGATGTTGACCTTGTAAGTAATATTTAGAGAGGTAGGGTTAGAATTCATGTTTATAGCTACTCAATGCCAACTTGCTCAATAAAAACACTGTTAGGTTTCCAAGAGTATCAGGAAACCCAAGGTAGTGTTGGGAGAGGGAAGGGAAGCCAGCTGCTTTTTATAGATCAGGTTGCAAGAAAACTTGGGTTACTGTGCAGTTGTATTTATTACCAAGGGACAGTGGGGTGGCATTAAGTGCAAGCAGACAGATGCATCGCAGATGATAGCTGGAAGTCTCTTTTAGTATGCAGACTAAATGAATGAGTGGCAGCTAGATCACTTTAAGAAATGATCACTTCCCTTTGCAATGGTGTTATGTTCTCCATCTTCCAGCCCAAGCAGTATGGTGGGAAGCGCTTACTTCTACTAATGCTTAATGTGCAAGGCTTTAAAACGGTGTGTAGCCATCTGATCTGCTGCAGCGCAAGACCTGCGAGCTGTTAGGGGGAAAAGCTGTCTGTGTCCATAGAATCACAGAATAGTTTATGTTGTCCCTATCAGGGTATGTTACAGTGAAACTTTTGGAAGTGCACCAATAAATACAAAAACTGTATTTGAGCCATAATCACTGCACTGTAGCAATGCTGCTTAAATATGTAACAACACTTCTATGGGAGGGAGCATAGAATTACACGGTTCATTCACTACACAGGTAGGAAAAATTGCTCTCCTTGTGCGTCTCCTCTATGGCTCAGCTGGGATTTATTGTCATAACTAAATAATTTTGTACCAACAAGTAGCCATTTTCTCCCATTGTAACTTTAAATACTGATTTGGAGGTGGAAAGGCAGCCCTGAGATCCCTGTGGCTGTGTCTTGCCAGAGTTTCCTTCTAGCACAGCAGGCAGAGTCCCCAGCATAGTCTGGAGCACTGCATCCCCTCTGCTCCCAGCAGCAGCCCAGGGGATGGTGGCAGCAGCAGCCCAGGGGATGGTGGCAGCCTCCATGGCGGCTCTCCAAGACCTGCCCACCAGCAGAAAGTGAGAAACTTCTGGTTTTCCCTGGGATGGGAACTTTGTCTCCTGCTATCTCCCCGTTTTCTTCATTTTTCTTTCCATAATATTAGATGTCCTTAGTGGAAACAAATCTGTGAGGGGTTGGAGGTGTCTCTGTGGCCTTCTTGGAGGGAGCAGCCTTCTTGGCAGAAGGAGCATGTCAGGACTGATTGAAGACATAGTTGGTGCTGGCAGGAGCTGGACTTTGTCCTTGGGCTACAAACAGGGACTTGCAAGTGCTTCTGTAGGCTGTAAAGGGAGGGCTTGGGTTAGTCTTTGAGCTGGGACTTGGACTCTGCTGTTCAGTTTCAGTACTGCCACTGCAGCTGCTTCACAGGTTTCAAGAGCAACAGCCCACCTTTGGGCAGCAAAAACCTTCTTGAAGCCAAGTATTGTCATTTCTGGCCTTAATTTCTCTGTCTCCTTTCCCTACCTGTAAAGCAGGATAAATGTCCTTCTATCTTCACCCTTTCCTGCTGTGTGTCTCTAGATAAGGAGATTGCTAGTGGTACAGTCTTAGCTTTGTATAGGGGACATTTGGGACACATCTCCCATTTTGCCAGGTTGTCATCCTCTAGCGCAGCCTTAGGGCATCAACAGCAAGCCAAGAATGCAGCTGACTTCAGGACAGGGTTCTCGCAGTGCTGCTGTTGTTGCGTGGTTGGTTAGATTTGTTTGTGTGTTTTCCCCTTCTTTCTAATTATGCTGATATTTACTACTCAACAGCTGTAGTCTGGGAAGGAAAGTGATGAGTGACAGCTCTGCAGCTGACAACTGCCTTGTGCCTTGGCTGCTTGTCAGCAAAGGGCTGTTGCTGGCTGGGATAGAGCTGTGCAGCCATTGCCTTCAGTTGACCAAAAGGTTGTTTGGAGTTACCCACTAGGTAGCCCCCTAGAAGTACTCCTTTAAAAAAAAAAAAAAAAAGTATTTTCCTGTTTTCTGCAGCAGGAACTACCTGGCAAATGACCGAGAATTTGTGAGAAGGGCTTATCTGAGGAATGAGATCTGCCGTAGTGAAAAGCTCCCCCAAAATGAACAGGTTTTGGGTAGATGATGCTATCCTGACTCCTGGTCCTGGATCGCCTGTTGTGTGTCAGTTTGTGATTCATTGTTTTCCCACATCTGTTTCTGAGGTTTTCTGGATGGACTGGTTTCACAGCACAATTCCTGCTACATGCCCAGTCTGGGGGAGCATCAGAAAATGGTCCTGGAAACACTGTTTTATCCAGAGTCCTTGATCCTCCATCCCCTGAAGCCCAGCTCCAGTGTGATACTGGCACTAAAAGGGGCCTGGATTGATCGATGAAATGGTCTCTTGGGCCTTAAACTATGAATTTCAGAGTTCGCATAATGATTTGCCGCTCTCCTGATTCTGCAGTAAAGCCTGTTTTATCTTTTAAAGCAGACCCCTGTGTTTTCAGGAGTCACTGTCCTAATTCAGGAGCTCTTAGATTTGCTTGATAGCTGCTTCCAATTTCCATTTCCAGTAGTGGGAGTGTAGAGGCATGGCAGGAGTACTACATTCTCTGTGGAGCAGATATGGGAGTGAAGGGGTGGGATGTCTGAGCTGAGCACAGACATGGCATCTAGATTAATGTTAAACTTCGCTCTGATCTGGGCTCTGGAAGTTGGTTTTACCCCTCCTTCCATGTGTGAAGATGAAAGTGATTAAGTTAATGACAATTTACACCTGTTTGAGTCAGGAAGATGTGAAGATCTATTTGTAAAATATGTTTGCAGATGATGCATGTCCTGAATTGCTAAGTGTCAGGCAGTAATGTGAAATAGGCTGTTGAAAAGCATGGTGAGTGATGCCGGATGCTGCATTGTTCCTGTGTGGGTGTTTGAGGTGCTGGTCTTCAGAACCCCATTTTTCCCAGGCAGCATTAGACACAAATTATCCCCAGCTCTGGTGATTGCACGCTATTTGCCAGCATAGAGCTTTGTAGTGTATGCCGGCCCAAAGAGTTCGGTAATTGGCTGTTTTTTAGTTTCTTCCCTTTCTTTAAACAGGGCTTCAAATGCTACAGCTTTGCCACAGGGGTATAATTACATAAGCCATAGAAATGTACTTCAGTGACCAGTCAAATGACTTTGTTTTTGCCAGTAGTTTAAGCTTGCCATTTATTAAGCTGTTGAAGGACTATAATTGGAATTCATGGGGGAGTTTAATTTTATCAAGCCCCCTATAACTGCATGCTTTTGCTGTGTGTCTGTGTGCATTTGGGTTGCCTATAAATGGCTTGTTTGCTTTCATAAAGGAATTAGCACAAAAGTGCAGCTGTGTAAAGAACCAATGCCTGATCGCTGCCCCATGCTGGTTAGGGTGCAAAAGTATTGACATAAACGTGCAGAAGTGGCTTCTAAGTATTTCAGTTGGTAGAAAAGGTTTATATTTTTGTTAGTTTTGCTGCAGTGCTTTGCCTTATTCTATTTTTGAGCATAAAAAGACACCAGAGTTTTAATATAGTCAAGAAGGTTTTAATGGCTGCTCCGAGGATGCTCCTGTACTGGCTGGTAGATGTTTCCTGCCCTGCAACACTGCACTACAGTCCTGTCAGGCCTCATGGTCAGCAAAAAACTCTCTTGCTTTGTCTCCCTTTAGGGCTTTTTAGCTCTGTATTGCACAGTTCCCAAATGGGGAGCTTGCCTGCTGGCTGTGCAAGTGTCAGCTTGATCTAGGGTCTGCCCACAGTTTGGTGCATGGGGCTCAGCAGAAAAACAGTGCTTTTCACTTGCAGGGAGTCTTCTGCAAACAGTGCTTGGTCCTCTGTTATATCCCCCTTTCCTGCACCATGCCGTGTGTTTGTCCGTGTCTGCCATGAGACCCTACACTGTGTGTCCCCACTCAGCCCCTGCGTTTTGCCTGTTCTTCCCACATGTAAGTTGTGAGGTCCAATGATGCTTTCTGACAGTCCAGAATTGGGAGGGAGGAGTCATGGGACTTGCACTGCTTTAGATGTGGCAGGCCGCCTCCGCTGGGATTTCTATAACAAGCAAATCCGGGGAGGAGTTAAGGCATCACTTGTCTGATCTCAAGACATGAAATAGCAGAAACCTTCTCCACCAGCTCCTGCTCTGCAGAAAATACTGGCTCGACATTAAAGCCTGAATGGAAATCTGCCGTCTGTCATTTTGTGGCTGTCCCAGCTTTTAGGTGTTGTGGCTGTTCTGCCATCCAGGAAATTGGTGTGCTGATCATGCATGCTACCTTATCTTACTGCCGCTAAATATGTAATCACCGCTATCCCCATGGAAACGCATGAACTTTTTTTTCTGTGCATGATAGTGCCTAGTCTGGATTTCGATGCTTTGGCAGTATTATTCCTTAAACCAGTGACTTTAGCTGTGAAAGGTGAGCATGTGGGCAAGTACCTGGTTACGGAGATCTGGGTAGTAGCTCTTGCTTTGGGTTCTTTCACTAATGGGGTTCAGGTACTCAGTTTTCACTCTCTTCCCTTGCAAACGGGGAGGGTAGAAGGGTGAACACTGTGGATGGATTCAGTTCTGCTCCACAGTCTGAGTTGCAGGCTGGGGGAGGGTTGCTGTATTACCATTCTAAGAGGCTGCTTAAGTTGGACTTTTGAGTGATTATAAAGATTTTTCTCTGGTCTGACTGAATTGGTTCTTGCTGCTCTCCTCATTTGTCTGGCATCCCTGCAATTCTTCACTTTAAAAAAAAAAAAAGAGGCTAATAGGGGCTGTTTAACGTGGGCTGAGCCCAGCAGTACATACGTGCTTCTCTTTAGTGTGGTCTCCCTGCCTTTTCTTCTAATTGAACTTCAGTGTCTTCTAATTGCTTTCTAGTAATTGTGCTCCACTCTGTTGACTCCGTCCTTGAAAGGGCTCAGCCTACTCAGTTTGTACCAGAGCTTCTGGGCTTTCTGGCCAAGTGTCGTAATGCTAGTCCTTCTCAAACTTTTTTTCTGAACTGGATGTGAAAGTGAGCTCACAGATCAAAGAGACTGGCCTAAGATCACACAAGAAACCTAGAATGATAGTGCAGACAGCTTTGAATTCTCATATTTGATCTGTAAAACATGGGGGGAAAAAAAATTCCCTTACTTCAGTCTTGTAAGGGTAAGTGCATCAAGGACATTTCAGAAAATAAGATATTACGGTTCTGATGACCATATAAATGCGTTGTATTTCAGGCTTGGGGTTGCTACTGTAATACAAACAGACTCCCAAGATTCTTGTCACCCCGAAAGATCCAAATGTTGCGTGTCGACTGTAGCTGCAGTTACAGAGAGTAAGGCTGGTTTTTATGAATGCATTTTGTTTGAGGAGACTGCTGTAAGCACACTTAGCAAAACTGTCTTCTGAGTCTGTGGAGAGCAGAGAGGAAATTTGGGGGGTTTATGCTATACCTTGACGTTTTTTGCTGACTTAGTAAATATAGCTTGATTTTCTCGTCTGAGATGTTGAAAAAGACTGAATGAAATGCTCGGAGGTAATTGGGGGTGGAGGGGAGGGCTTGTTAAGCAGCCTTTTTCTCTGTAAAGTAAGAGCATTAGTTATAGGGGGGATCTATTGCACTGTTTAGAACAGTGCTACAACTAAATCATGCGTATAACAAGCCTTGGGAGGCCAGGAGCGTGAACACAGCGAAATTGTTAATCTGTTCTATGTACAGGGTTATTTGGGAACATCGATAACCAAGGGGATCCCTGGCCACCCATGGCTGGTTTTGCAGTGGCCGTGTCTGTTTCACCTTTACTTACTGGAATGTTTAAAATTGGGAACAAAATTTTCACGTGGAAGTGCTCAAATTGCCACATCTGCACTGGAACACTGAGTAGGTTGTTCCCTACAGAGGTGCTGAGCCACTGCAGCTCCAGCTGATGGCAACAGGAATTGCCAGTAGCTCAGCACTTCAGAAGCTGCTGAAGGACTTGGAAGCAGAGGTAGGTGCCTGCCTCTAGGCAGTGAAGTTGAAAATGCTGGCCTGAGTTTGTGTGGCAGAGGAACATGAAGAAATAGCAAGAAATCAAGCAAGGCAGAGAGAGGAAGAAGTTCCTGATAGCTTCCTGACAGATGTAAATTTTATGGGAAGTTAACTCTTTCACCATAGCTGTTCTTAGGGTAGCAAGTCAGCAGATGTGACTCCGGTGGTGTTTAAACCAGTAATGGTGATTTGATGCCCTGGAGTTACGAGCATGGCTGGCTTGTAGCTGGGTATTGCATTGATCTCATTTGATAGGATTGTTCCAACCCACTGAATCACAAGCTTCTGATTACCCCCCACCTCCACAATGGCCTAATCTTCCTGTCATTAAAGTTGGTGACAAAATTCTTGTTCTCCATGTGCACAGTAAAGTTGTTAAAGATGTACCTTTTCCTCCTGTTGTGTTATCCTGCCAGGACTGCTCTGATTGAGTTCGCAATAGAGGACAGGGAGAGACTCCAACTTTTGGTCCCCTGTGTCAGACAGGACTGTCCCTGTTGAATTCACCTGGAGCACAAATCAACGGCAAAAGTGTTGTTAACTAGGAGAGTGAACCTTTCTCACTGTTTCATCAAATAAAATGTATGCTTAAAAAGGAGCAAAGCTCCTTACACTGAGACTGCCTTGATATCGCCCTGCTGGGACTGTCATGTGTGCCAGCACAGGGTCAAACACTAGCAAGATGGGGCTACCAGGACATCTTGAGTGTCAGAGCGCTGACTGTACCTAGCAAGTCTGTCTTATCTGATAGCAGGAGGGAGCTCTGAGAGAGAAAGTGTATAGGTGAGCACTTGATAATATAATAGGCTTTGTACTGAGGCAGCAGGATCCTCTGAAATGCCCTAGTATATGCCTTAATTATTTTCCTGCTCCTTTGTAAGCTAAGAGGTGAACAGTTGGATGTACTGGGAGCACAAGACGTTGATGCTTAGCATGGAGGCTAAGTCTGGCGCTACACTGAAGTACAATAGAGCATTATTATTTCTGTGCAAAAATATGCAATAGTTAAATTTTAAAGCCATAACTGAACATACTTGGAAAACCTTATTCCATCTATTGCCTCTTTCTCTTCTCCCCTTCTTGTTTATTTTTTGCCCGTTGCTCTCCTTCATGTGCACAACTGCTTAATTCTCTCTGCAGGCTTTTGTTCCGCACATGCAGCTGTGTGTCGGTCTGGACATCAAACTTCTCTGTTCTAGGGAAATACCTTTGCTCACGTAGATCTGTTGCTTCCATCAATGTAGTCTCCCTCTTCAAAAGATCTTCAGATCATTTAAAAGGAAGAGAGATCTTCAAGCACTTTTCCAAATCCCCACTGCTAATTGAATACTCACTCAAGGAATTATTTGGTAAATGATAAAAGCAGTACTATGGACATGGCAGTGTTCATGGGTGGTCAGGCATGGGGAATGGTTTAATTGTTCTGTGGGGGCTTGTTAGTGTTTGCTCTCTCCCCTCCTTGCTCTTCGGTGTGAGATGAGAATTAGGGCTGTTCAGCTACAGACTTGATTCTTGTTGAATAAACAACAAGCAATTTCTGATGGATGATGAGCTTTTCGAGGATACCAACGATACTGTTCCTCTGCAGTTGATCTCTAACTCCAGTTTGTGGTTTTTGGATGTTCACTGGATATTGTTCCAGTTATATACTATTTTTTGTTTTGTTTTGTTTGTATTGGTGGATGGTGGTTTGGTGGGTTTTTTGGGTTTGTTTGGGTTTGGTTGGTTTTTTTTTTTGGTGTGGTGTAGGTTTTTTTGTGTGGCTGATATCCCAATATCTGCCTGGGAATCTGTGAATTTATGCTAATGGCAACCTGCAGCATTCAAGGTGCATCAGATCTCCACATATGCACATAATTTGGCATCCGGTTTTTGAGTTGTGGGTTAATGCTTCAGGACTTTTCTCCACACCTGGAGGGTTTGGGTTTTTTTGTGTAGGTTTTTTTTTTTTTAAATGGCATGTGATTACATGAAAACTTCATCTGTTTCTAGATATATCAGCAACAAGGCAGTCATAAGATTTGACAATCAAAAGACCATGCAAATTTGGTAGCATGGTGCAACAACAAATTGCTGCAGTTTGGTAGAAGTGTTGTGGGGAGCATTACTTTCTCTGATATTCCCTCACTTTTATGCCATGGTGTCAGCAATTTCCGAGTTGTTGGTACAAGATGGAGACTGTCTGGACACACAGGGACAACAAGGTGCCAGCAGTCTCTGTGATTAACTGGAGTTCTTTGTACTTGGTTCTGGTTTAATAATACACCAAGGCTTTGCTTCTCTTGCCTCCATGCTTGTTGAAGTTTTCTGATGCCTAAAATATGACCCTTTATACGTGTCGTGGTTTAGCCCCAGTCGGCAACCAAGCACCACATAGCCGTTCGCTCACCCTCCCTCCCCCCCTCCCAACCTTAGTGGTGGGATGGGGGAGAGAATCTGAAGAGCAAAAGTAGGAAAACTCATGGGTTGAGATAAGAACAGTTTACTAATTGAAATATAATAATAATAATAATGATAATTTAAAAATTGTAATGACAAGGAGAACAACAAAAGAGAGAGAGAGGAACAAAACCCAGGAAAAACAAGTGATGCAACTGCTCACCACCCTCCGACCGATGCCCAGCCAGTCCCCAAGCAGCGATCGCTGCCCCCCGGCCAGCTCCCTCCAGTTTATATACTGACCATGACATCATGTGGTATGGAATATCCCTTTGGCCAGTTTGGATCAGCTGTCTTGGCTATGCCCCCTCCCAGCTTCTTGTGTACCTGNGAAATATAATAATAATAATAATGATAATTTAAAAATTGTAATGACAAGGAGAACAACAAAAGAGAGAGAGAGGAACAAAACCCAGGAAAAACAAGTGATGCAACTGCTCACCACCCTCCGACCGATGCCCAGCCAGTCCCCAAGCAGCGATCGCTGCCCCCCGGCCAGCTCCCTCCAGTTTATATACTGACCATGACATCATGTGGTATGGAATATCCCTTTGGCCAGTTTGGATCAGCTGTCTTGGCTATGCCCCCTCCCAGCTTCTTGTGTACCTGGCAGGGCACGGGAAGCTGAAAAAGTCCTTGACTAGTGTAAGCACTACTTAGCAGCAACTAAAACATCAGTGTGTTATCAACGTTATTCTCATCCTAAATCTAAAACGTAGCACTATACCAGCTACTAGGAAGCTCTATCCCAGCTGAAACCAGGACAATGTGTAATCTTGACTTAGGTTTTGTAACAAAAGGAGTTAACTTGGTGACAAGTACTTGGTCCAAACTGTGGGCTTCTGACCTATGTCTCACCTTTTATTTCTTTTTCTAGCAGCAAAGGCATATGATATTATTTAAGTTGGTAATAATATTTGAAGCATGCCTGGAAATATCTGATAAGTTGCTTCATTCTTTTGATAAGAGAGCAAGGCAGAGAAAAACAGAGCTTAGTGTAAAGTTTATTAAATGGCAGAGCATGTTTAATCTTCCCACCCCACATATTCAGGCCAGAATTCAGCATTTGTCATCAACAGTGTCCCCAGCAGCATTACTAAAAACCGATCTGTCTTCGCCACAGCAGGTTTTTTTTCTCTCTCAGATGGACACAATGGGTTGTTTGTTCTTTCTCCTTGGGCAGCTGAATAATATGTGCACAAACCCACCTACCTCTATGCTTCAAAATTCATGAAAATCAGCAAGCTGCACAGCTAACCATTTTGACAGTATGGTAGCATGCTGTCAGCGCTAATATTCATTAATATGCATTGGCAACTGCTTGTGTTTTGAAATGAAGTATTCTACAATTCCCAATAAAATGACAGATGAATGTGAAGAAGTTGCATCTTGAGGGACAGGTATATGAACACTTAGAGCATGTACATAAGCTCTTATATGCCCACTGTTGAATACTTCTCTCCTTATCTCTTCCCCATGCCTTGGGGATTTTAATGAATTTTAAGGATGATTGCAAACTTCATGAGAGCTGAATTAAAGTCCTGAATAGATAGGTTGTCATAAACCCCTACCCAGGTAGTAGTAGCAGAAGCCATAATGTGTTACCCCAGCTTGCATACATTTTATGTTTTCTGGCTTTTCTCCATGATTTTAATGTTTTACCACATCTACTGAACTATCATATGAAAAATAAAATAAAATGGCTCCTTTACTGATGCTGAGTGAAAGACTTGCCTATGAAATGTAGTGCTTCACCACAGCTGGTAAGTCCGGAGGATACCTGAGACGTTGATGTGCTTTTTTTTCTACTCTGATTTTCACTGAAAAAAATATGCAGAAGAGGATTTTCAGCAGCCAGCCCAAAATACTGCAGTGAATTCATGTTGAAGCCCTGAGCTGCACCTAAGAGCTCTGAGTCCCAGTGCTGCCGCTTCCATTAGATTTCTTCCCTGTTACTTGCAGGTAAAGATTGAGGCTCATCCTGGCAGTTTGAACAACCATGTGCACTCACATATGCATTTCTACTCATGTGGCTGTTTCAGTTTCCACTCTAGCTTTTTCGGACATGTTCTTTTTACCTATGCAGAAATTGAAGGTAGTAATTTACCTGCTCCTGTGCTTGAGAGAAAAAAGCCTTTTCAGTCATAGATGTAAAGCCGTGGAGGAATGCAGGAGCGAGCACCGCATTCTTATTTTGCAGGGACGTTTTCTTAGAGTAAAGGAGCTGGCCTTTTCCCAAGTGAATGAGACTGCCCTTCGCATTCACCTCTTGAAAACAAGAGCCCTCACACACGCTAAAGCATCTTAAAATGGAAAAGTATCTTTTTTGGCTTTCTTTTCTTCACAAAAACCACAGGACTTTGTTCCAGAGAACTCATCACCTATATGTGCAGTTGTTTTCCCAAACTTGAGGTTCTACTTTATATGGAAGTTTTGGACTTGATGTCAAAATCTGTGGCTTGTGTGAGGATGAAGATCAATCAGGATAATGTCTCCTTTTGGCCCTCAACCCATCTTCGGAGGGCTGGCATTCATGAAGCTGTGTTGTGAGACTGTTTTTGTCTTTGAGGTACATAGTTCGAAAGATTAAGCCACTCTTAAGTGAAACACAAAATAAATCTGCTTCGTTGCATCAGGTAGCCAAAGTAGATGCTGGCCTGTGTTGACAAAGCAGATTAGTCTTGTAGCACCTGTGTGATACATGGGGTGAAGCATGTCCCTTACTAAGTGAAAACATGTTCTGTTGTTCCTTTGAGTTTCCTTGTCTCTGGTGAGCACTCCTTTTATTGTGTTTTTCTATACAAGTGGCTTAGAAAGGTATCTTTGTATGCCATACGCTGTGTAAGTTCTGTCTTCCCCAAATCCAGCAGAGTAACAAGATAAACTAGCAAGACTGATTTGGCTGATTCCCTCACAATCAATTGCATGAGTAATTCCTATAGCCTCAAATTTGCAATACTGCCCATGAGTGGTTCAGAGGAGAGTGCACTTTCTTGGGAATGGGGTTTTCAGGGTTTTACTAAAGGACTGATTGGATACAAAGATTGTTAGACTAGTAAAAATAGAGGAAGATTGTAAATCGTTTCTATATGTATTAGTATGACTGGTATGTTTACGTGTAGTCATGCAGATGTGAATTTATAGAGGAGGATGTAAATGGTGTTTATCTAAGATAGAAGTAACTTCTTTTCTTAGGAAGATGAGTGAAATTTCCCCTACCTCTCTTACCTGCTATGGAGTGGAATTTCACATGACGAACATGGGTGCTGAGAGAAAACTAGCAATACTAGATTCAGTCATGTCTTTAAATAAAAGACAAAAATAAAACTGTCAGTCAGCTCCATAGCTTATATTTAGCATGTCCATTTAAAGATTTGCAGCCTGAGTGTATCTGAAAGCAATGCAGAGGAATGAATAAGAAACCATAGCACAAATTAGTGCAGGATGACATTCTGTTCCATGTGTAGCATGAAAGCGTTTGGCACCACGAGCTCATTTTGATCTCACTTGTTGTGTCTTCTGCCTCCTACCAGCCTGGAACAGAGCTGGAGCTGTGCCTTAGCCAGATAAACTCTCAGTAAACCAGAGATCATTCATGTTGAGTTAATCTAACTTATTTAACTTTTGTGACAGCAAGGATTGCTTAGATGGGGTTCCCCCAGCCTACTGCCAGTGCTCAGTGATTCACTGGCTCTAGAAATGATAATAGCTCCTAGTGAAGTCCCTTCCCATCTTACTGGGAAAGAGACCCTATGGTACAGCAGCACCTTGGGTGGGAAACAGCAGTTCCCCACACTTACAGGGTGAGACTAGGCACTGCACGTGCAAAGGGATTTAGTTCATTTTGAGATGTGGTTACTCATACGCGTTTTCAGAGGTATTGAAGTGCCTGACTCCTTTTTCCATTTCTCTTGAAGGGGCGCATGCTTTGGAAACCTCATAGTCTGCACTGTTAGCAACCCTGCCTACCTTTGAAAGTCTGGCTGCCGGGTTTTAGTTTGGAAGTTGGCTGGCTGGCAAGTAACTGTGGAAAAGTGCTGCTGTTGGTGAGGCAGAAGCAGCTCTAAGTTGATTTTCCCCTTATGTCAATGACTAAACCATACCTTCTTCCAGTCTAATTTCTGGGATATTCTCTTCAAGCCTTGTTTGCTCAGTGGCTTATAGCTAATAAGCAATGCTAAAACCTGAAATTAACTCAACTGTGTCAGGGTAAACAGATGGCCATTTCCAAGGAGAAGATAGTAGCACCCTGTACAGGTTTTGCAGTGTGGTGAAAATCCAGGTAACGGAAACAGCCAAAAGTGAAGGCTGAATTATATTGGATTCCTGAGTCATCAGCTATTGATGCAGAAGATCCTGCTACCTACGCTTTTGTGGTGATGCTGCTAAGTAGCATTTCCAGCCCTCTGGGCAATGACATCAAAGGATAGCAAAGATGAAAACAGACCACTGTTGACTTTGAGAGAAATGTTATATTTATACAGGCAGATGTTGAGGTAACTGAAAACTTTTAGACTGCTTTAATGAAAGTTTGCCAGTCCTCAACCTTCAAAAACTCATACTCAGGCTTGCCTTCTCTCCTCCAAAATCACAGAGCTGGCTTTGGGTGCCCCTGCTTCTTAGCAGAGGAGAGCTTCCTCCAAAATGAATGAGGAGCCCCAGGAGGGAAGCAAGGCCTGCTGTGACCTGGCAGGGCAGGAGAGTTGGCTGAGCCCCATCCTTTGCCAGAGATGCCCCTCAATCATGACAACCTCCCCAGAGCAAGCATGGGGACAGACCCTGTTTCTTACACGGACATCTGGGCGCCTGTGTGTAGGCTGCTGGGTTTAGGTCAGGTCTGGTTCCCATCTGGGGTGGTGGCATTAATGTATTTGTGTCCCCAGCTCAGGCACTGGAACAGCTCTTTCCCATCAGTGCAGCAGTCCATGTGCTCTTCCCTTGGCTGGAGACATTCACCACTGGGTTTTCCACCCCATTCAGACACTTGATGTAAAGAAACACCCCAGCTTTATGCAGGATTTCTAAAACAACTAGAACTCTGCTTCACAAAGCATGCCCAGGCTGCACATCTCTGACGAAAATGAGCAGCCAAACTAGCAAAGCTGGTTTCCTCTTGCTTTCTCTTGCAGCGAGACTCTCTGGAGTCTAGCATGGTGTGAGCTCTGAGGTTTCCTGTGGTTGGGACACGCCCCTTGTAGATTCTTTGCTGTCTAATAAAGTTTGTGCTTGCATTATGGCCTTTCCCTCAGCGCTGCTGCAGGCAGGCTTTCCTGTTCTATCTAGCACTTATTTTAACAAACCTTACATCAATTTAGTACCTTTGAAATCTCCAACTCTGACATTTAACAGAAATTAGCCAACAGCTCAAAAATGTATATGGAAGGGACAAGTGTGTTTGCATTAAAACTGCCTTTCTCTTTAAAACTAGGCCCAAAATAGGGGATCTATCGGTACTTCTTTCCCAAGTCTTCCCTGCCCTGTCTTTGGGAAGAGAGTGACCATCTCTTCCATGCTGCATTTGCTGCTGAGGAATTGAACAGCAAGAAAAAAAAGTAGAACTTCTCATCTTAACAAGATCTTAGTTTCTTCAGTAGGTATCTGCTCCTCTTCCACTGAAGGGCAGCTTCAGTGATTCATGGCTTGGTCCTGTCTACCTGCAGGGCAGCTCCCTGGCTCACAGCCAGTTCACTGCTATCGGCGGCTGCCACGTAACTGGAGGAACATCTAGGTGGGTGACCCTGGATCATGCTTCAACTGCTAGAGCGCATGCACAATTTCTCCAAACACCTCCTGGGCATCTCAACTCTCTATTGAGGTTAAACAGTGAAATGTAGTTGTAGGGAAGACAGCAGTTAAAAATTCCCATTCTCAACACATTCATGTTGCTGAACCAGATCCGCAGGAGACAGCGGTCCATAGACATTCCTATGAGCCTTCTCGCAGCTCCATCATGGACCAGACTCTTGATACCACACTCACAGTGAATAGTACCTAAATCCATGGGTGAAATTGCTGTTTATGGTGCGAAATGCTGTTTGGACTCTTCAGTGCGATAGGAATTGACTGCTTTGTATGTCAGAGGATCATCCTGCAATTCATGGAAGTACTGATTTTAGCAGAGGAGCAAAAGGCAAAATGGCAAAGAACTTGCTGGCAAATAAATGAATGGTAACTTCCCTCTGTTGGATTTATTCAGTTCTTTGAGATACAAATGTATTCTTGATGGCCAGAGAAATCAGTCATTCTGCATTAGGAAGCTTGACGGATGTCTTCAGCAGGCTGTTGTGAAGGGCTGCGTAAGTGGATCTGGAAATAACCTACAGGGAAAAATAGAATGTGGTCTAGTTCGTTTAATACACAAGTACTCAATTATGTTTTTGCTAGTTTTGCTTTTGTTGCTACTTAAGGAAATTTTAATGGTACAGATATATGAAAATAAGTTACTTCATCTCTCCAAAACACCCCTTGTGTGACATTTATCACCCCCAAACTACTGTGACTTGTACCACATCTGAATTTTAATCATTGCATTTTTATGTTTCAAGTTGATATCTCTCTTACTGTGACAAGATCAGATGTGTTTAATTATGAAACAGGATCCTGCTGAGGTTTACAGATAGTGCTTGCAGTTGGACGTTGCATCTGAAGTGTGTGGCTGCTCATCTTCCTTAGCAGCCTCCATAGTCTGTGCAACTTCCCATCCCCACAGTGAAGGTGGTGGGAGGCAAGGGCTGCTTGGCAGAGCTTAAGCAGTGGGAGAAGGTACATCAGGGTGGGGCAGGATAGACCAGAATTGTTTATTGAGATATTCTGGATTGAGAGTAATAGCAAATGCTTTAGATTTGGACTAAGATGGACATAGTGGAGTCTGAGGTCTTGTCTATGATAATGCAGTATGTTGAACTGGAATAACAAAGACGACTCTCGGCTTGGCAACTGGGCACGCTGTCATAGCCGTGGAGAAGGCTGTTTTGTTCTGAACCTTCCAGCGGGATTTGAATCTTGGCACTGAGTGAAGAAAAGCTTGTGCAATAACCAGTGGGTTTCCTAGCACCTTCTCTGTTGCTCCCCCTCTTGATTTATAACAGCCTCTAAGATCAGAGGTTCATTTATGATTGTTTTCTGTTCTTTGAGCAGCTTCCACCCCCTCACTCTTTGTCTGATCAAAAAACCCATGTTGTTTACTTACTGACATAGGTCAATGACAGCAGGAAAAAAATGGTGACTAAGCCAATTAATTGCTGCCAAAACAAAGCCTGAAGACTGTATCTCAAAGTGTGAGCTTGACAGTAAAGCCTTGGGCTCAGCAAAACAGAAGTCGTCCATACTGAAAGGGAGATCTACCTTTCCCAGACTGTCCTGCACGCTCTGTTCCTCCCAGCAGTGAAGTCCTGGTTCCAGGCAGTTTTCTTATAAATCCTCCAAGTGCTGTCTGGGATGGGAGCACAGGCAGCATGTGTTTGCAGAAACCTCCTGAAACTGCTGCTGGAGGTATCTGGTTACTGGAGGCCAGATCCTGCTGGAGACCTGTGCACCATGTCAGACCAAATTAAGTGTAGATCCCTAGTCATCCTTAAAAAATCTTATTCATATTCATCTTCTGTACAGGGCTGAATTTTATTTTTCAGGTCATTACTTCCTTTTCCAGCTTTTATGCCATTGCTTGGATTGATCTGTGGATGAGGATGTCAGGGTGCTGGTGGTTTGAGTCAGACCCTGCTGTCCTGTGGGACCGTGCTGTTTTCTCCTCTCCTCACTGCTTTCTCACTGTGTAGAGCGTGCAGACAGCAATACCTGGTGGTTTTGTTCCTGTTTCTTTCTGCTGTGAAAAAAGCAAAGTCTTGGCTTGAAAGCAAAGTCTTGTATATTGCCAAAGGCTGTGGTCCCTTTATCCTCAGCATAGGTTAAAAATGTTCTTTAACTGTTACCAATTGTTTATTCTCCTGGAGGACTTGCTGGAAGAGCACTAAATGTTCAGACCTGTCTGGGCTGTGTGAGGCCAGAGAGAATTACTACTTTTGTGCTTTGTCCTGTGAAGCTGAGATGCAATAAAACCTGATATTGATACTGACTTTCTTTAGAAAGTGCTTTGAGGTCTACTTGTGAAAAGCAGCAAATAGCCAGGTGGAATTGTGCCTTTCTAAGAGTCTTTTCTAATTTTGTTCCTTGACAGTAGTAATTTAGCGGTTCCCTATGAGGTCCACTCACAGCCTAGCAATAACTTGTGTTCTCTAGTTCTTATTCCACCTGTGATTGTCTTAGTTCAACATTGTACTTAGTTTTGTATCTTCTTTTAGGATATTCAAGTGTTTTCTGTGACCTAAATATATCTTTGAGAGAGCTTTCTGATGGTGCTAATCACAGGTATTTGCTGGCTCTGGAGAAGGGAGAATTTTATTATGTGAGTCAGGCTATTGATATCTTTGTCATTGATATCTTTGCATCTTGCGTTACACTACCCAAAGTCCAGGGCTGCATCTCACCTGAAGTTTGTCATTTATCCTGATTTTGGTTCCTCAGTAGAACAAACTTTTCATCGAACTCTTCAGGAAGCATTAAGCAAAGTTTAGCTTATTCACCCAGATGAACCAATAAGCCTCTGTCTTATGATCATGCTTGGAAGTGTTTTGAAATACCATTGGCAGAAAGTACTTATGCTGGTGATGAATGAGAATCCTCATCTGTATCTGTAAAGTGTGTTTTAAATCCTGATTTGAGTGGATTGTTAACATACCTCAAGCATATCCGTGAGTTCAGAGGACTGTGCTTTCCCTTAGATCTATTAGATACTTGCGTTCTACACAGGTTTGTTATCCTGGAATCTTATATTGCTGAAGTACTTAAGTTAAAAAGTAAGTACAGAACTGAGGTGACAGAAGAGCCTTTTATATTAAAGGCTCAGCTTACTGAGATTTTGACTTGCTTCCTTTCCGAGTTGGGCACTTGATATTGCAGACTTGAGCTTCTGGGCACCTGAGCCAGTTGCATTTTTCCACAGCAGGGAATCTTTCGCTTTGAAGCCCAGCCAGTGTGGTATGAGCACACAGGTGTCACAGGTGCTTGAAGTGTCTCAGGACCTCTCTGGAGGTGTCTCATCTTCCCTTTTTGAGTCATCTGATGGTTTAAACTTCTTTATTGATGAGAATTAGAAGCAACATCCGACAGTGTATTTGCTGTTGTGTCCACTTGACCACTTACTGGTTGGAAGGAAGAATGAAGTCAGGAGTATTCCTAGGCAGCTGCCTAGGATGGAGGGGATACTGATATTGCCCAGCCTTACCTGTGTTCGTTTTGGTGGGCCTCAATACAACCACACACAGAGGAAGATCCAAGACTATTACTCATTAAGTTCTCATACTTTGGAGGTGTATTTTGATGATGCAGCCTTGTATTGTTCTGAGAGTATTTGTTCTTCGCCAAACTCTTACAAGAGAAAGATTGTGTAGTTTTATTATGTTTTCCTAATCCCAGCTAGTGATTTCACAATTTTAATTTTCTGTAAATCTTTGACAGCTGTTATTTTGTTGCTTTAATTTTTTCAATCTATTTTAATACTTATCCTGCACAGCACTTGATAAGGACAGGACACAAATAGATGGTTACAACCTGTTGGGTCTTCATAATGCCTGACCATTTTGCAATCTTTGGCTGTTTCCAGAGAACATGTTTATGGACTCTGTTACTGAAACATGTCCTCTTCCCTTTTCTCTTCTTCTTCTCTGTGGGGAAGCAGGGAATGAACAATGCAGTAAAACGTAAACTGAAAGGATGATTAGAATTTCATGCGAAGTGGTATTTAAAATGGTTCTGCACTTGATTCATCTACATTTTAAAGCAAAGAGGGTAGGGCAGGGGAAAATCTGTTAGTTAAAGTATTAAAACCTGCCTGGGGCACAGCATTTCCTTTCACTTCCAAAATGCCTATGCAGTCCGAGACAATTGGAAATGGAAAGATGTTGTCTGTGCCCTCAGGCTCTTACTTAGAACTACCTTAACTTCTTGCCACATCTGCTTGTGGAAAGGTTTTCCCAGCATGTTAAATGCATTGTATTTGTTCCCATAGACTTTAAATGCCTCTTTAAAACATAGACAGACCACTGCCATTTAGATGCTTTTTAATTTGACTAAGATGACAGCTAATAGTGATCTCTGGTAGCTGAAACCTCTAAGCCATTACTAAAATGCTGAGTTTTTTCCTGATATGGTTCTGTCCTATCCCCCTTCCCCAGCACAGTTCATCTTGTCTAAAAAAAATTTACAAATTTAGTAACTGTGAGAGCTATGCCAGGAGAGGATGTGTCTTGATAACAGGCTTTACCTGGCTTTTGGCTCACACTTCCCTTTTACCTATCCTGACATATGGGCTCGGAAGTATGAATTTGAGAATTGTGATTTGTCTGTGATTGTATCTGAGGCGGTGGGATCTGAATTACCTTAACCAGACAACCAACTCAGCTTAGTGCTGGTAATTCGGTCTTCCCCACTTGGGAAAGGGCTGACAAATTTCTCCCAAGGTGGCAACTCGGCTTGAAGAGTCCCTCTAGGATGCAGGCCTAGAAGGACCGAGAGGGTGCAATAACACGGAGAGGGCTTTGCTCTGCAACTGGGTGCATTTGGGGCTGTTTGACCCTCAGGCCAGTTAGCTGAAGGGTGGTAGGTGTCAGAGATTGCCAGAATTGCACAAGTACTTCCTAAAGCAAAAAAAAAAAAAAAAAAAATTGAGACCCGTGGGTTTTTATTTCACGCTGTATCTTCCTGTCTTACCCTTGCTTTGAGCTGTGCTGTCCTTTGGAATACAAGGTTGGTCAAAGCAAAGAGCCATCTCACCCAGCGCTGTGTCTCCCATAGCACTGATTGTGCTGCTCAGGAAGTAAAGCAGGGCCTGGAGCGTCCTCCCAGAGCCGGAAGTGTAAGAGATGTCCTAAAGGGAAGATTTCATCAGGGCATCATGTTCACCAGTGAATTCTTCTTCCTTGAACCCATCTCTTCCCTGCTCATACTGGCTTTTGTGTTATTATCTGGCCATCCCTCTCTCATATATGTACACAATCATGCAGGTTTTTAAATGGAAAACTTTGTGCTCTCAGATCACTTCATTGCATGTCCCACTTTCACACATTGTGAGACAATGAATTATTCTTCTTTAATCACCTTGGCCATAATAACTTCTCCCATAATCCCACACTGAGCCATCGTTTCTTGCAGTTGGACGGTTCTCACCTGTTCAGTTTTCCATACCTTGGATCACCCTTGGCCCCTTCTCTGTGTTTCTTCTAACTGAATTCCAACCCACTTGGTAGGCCTTGGGATGGTTTCATCATGAAGTACTTGGCAGCTGGGTATGTCCTGGATTTGTGCTTTGGGGTAATGGGATGTTCTTGCCTCCCTGCCTGGTTACTCCTGTTCTCTCAGCTTCTTTGAAAGCCTTGACCCTTTTGGAGAACTGCCCATAGTGACTCCAAAATCTCTTTCCTGAGTGGTAATAGCTCATTTAGAGCCTGTCATTCTTCATTCAGAATTTAAATTGTTTTCCCCCAGTATGCATTATTTTCCATTTATTGACTTTGTATTTCACCTGCCATCTTATTACTCAGTCACCAGGCATTATAAGATCTTTAGGTGGAAATTGAGTTTATGAATCCTTGGCTCTAAGCAGCTGTTTTTTCATCACCCAGCAAACTTAACAGTCTTACAGAACAGTATTCCTAATGCACACTTTTGTGTCACATGCTCCCTAGAAATGTCTGAGCCCCATTGTGCTAGGTACTGTGCAGACAGCACGAGAGAGTTCTTGTGCTGAGACTTTGAAAGGATCAAAAGCCAAATGTGCAGGTATAGTGCAGCCAGTTAAAGTAGCGAACAAACATATCCAAAGCCCCAGAACACAGCAAGGGAATAAGTAACTCCATTAATTTCTGGAGACTTTTGGAGCATTGCTTTGAGGCCCTGATTTGAGCTGCTTTTGAGCTTGTTTGACACCTTTCACACTAGTGGCCCTGCAGGGATCTGAGACAGAGCCAGCAAGGCTAAGCCCTATGGAGTGGTTGTAATGTTCCTTCAGAGTGACCGAACAACAAGAAATGTCTCTGGGATTGTGGAAAACTGGCCATGACCCTGTTTCTGACCCCAACAGTGGCCCACTCTCCATTATCAGTGGACTTTTCCAGGAGCTCTGGCTTTTGTTTTGGGTGTTGATCTGTCAGCTGGGTTTCAGGGGCAATGTGCAGAAACTACAGAATTCAATCTGAGCCATGTAATGCTCACTTGCTGAATAATTTCTCATGTGTTTCTTGGGTCTGGTAGGCCTGGGAAGAAGTTTAATGCTTCTACCTTTACCGTAGGCTCTTCCTTCGCAGCCTGAAGAGACCAATTTAGAAAGAGCGTTTTGGAAGAGCATTGTTAAAAATAATACTGGCTGGCATTTTCAAGGCTGAAACTTTGTGGGTTGTCAGTATTGACTTACTTGAAAAAATAAAATTCTTGAAATGCATTTTCCCCTTTTCCTATGTGTATAGGGAACTTCATCCAAAAAAACAGAGAGAATTGGCATAAGAGCAGCTTCCTTTTGCTTCATTAGCAAAGGAAGCAAATGAAGCTTCCTTTCAGTCCTTCTGAGTGTGGTATATATGGTAAACACCTTAACTACAGGTTCATGGAAGGCTGGCCACAGGCACATCTACAATGCTATTTCACACATAATGTCAGCTAGAATATACATAAATACTGCTTTTCTTGCTCATTGCTGGACTAGTCAATACTCATGTTGGGTAGGACCCAGAAGCAGAGCCTGGGAGAATGAGAGGAGTCAAAGGTAGCTTTTTCTGTAAACGTGTCCTTAATTCGTACAAGAAACTAAATCTACTCTCTGTGCTTAAGGGAAAGTTGATGAAACTGTTTTGGGTTTTTTTATGCAGGCTCAACAATGGCTCTTAAATTGTTAATGTGTATTACATTTGGGTTTGACATGCAGACTCATAGTGTTCCCCCTTGGATGGAGTTATAGTGTGGGGTTTTGGACCCGCTTGCAAATGGAAGTTCTTTGAAAATGATGAGGACTGAAATGTGTTTCTCCTGCCGCTCAGTTTCGATGGAGTATGGCTTGCATTCCCTCTTCCTCCTCCTCCCCCTTCAATCCCCCTGCCACACATGTTCTCAATTACTGCCTGCACTGAAGCTGCAAACATTTCTTGTGCATCTAGCTTTCTATATTGAGCGCTGGAAATGTATTTTAGTAATTTGTGGGAGAACTATTATGTCCCATGCTGGGAAAATTGTGTTTATGGTTCCTGCAGGGAAACAAGTTCATCAATTCCAGTCCCCAACAGTTTTGCTGTTTCTTCCTCCTTCTTTTGTGTCTTGGAGCAATATCGTAAGAACCTCTTGCCCCCATTGGGTTGAGCCTGAGTTTCTCACATCTTTGAAATAAAAAGCATATGCTCTGCAGTCTGTGTTTTTCAGTGCTGTCCACAAAATAATCATTGGGTTTTGGCTGAACACAATAATAGCTACTATGTATCCCAAATATTTGGGTTTGGATGTGCAGCAGCACTGCACTTACGAAAACTCAATTGTATTTTATTGTTGGTAGGATTTAAAAGTCAATATTCTGCAGCAGAGGGCATTAAAGGAGTAATATAAGAGAGAATCAAATTTGCCAGTACTGATGTATAGTGCCTGCTTTGGAAGGGGAAAGGAGACAGGGCTTACTCTTTTTCTCAGCATCTGCATTGTCCTCATAGGATAATCCTTCTGGATCCAGTTGGTAAAATGTATTCACAAGCCTTTGTTGTACATTAAATCATGCTTTGTTTTCAACTGTAAAACTTAGGTCCCACACCCACATCTGTAATGTGTTTCTCAGTTCAGTTTCTGATTTGTAGAAGATGATTTTGTGGTTAAGGAAGATTCTGTTGTCGTGGTTTAACCCCAGCTGGCAACTAAGCACCACATTGCCGCTCGCTCACTCCCCGCTGCAGTGGGATGGGGAGAGAATCAGAAGGGTAAAGGCAAGAAAACTTGTGGGTCAAGGTAAGAACAGTTTAATAGGTAAAGCAAAAGCTCCACGTGCAAGCAAAGCAAAACAAGGAATTCATTCGCTATTTGCCATCGGCAGGCAAGTGCTCAGCCATCTCCAGGAAAGCAGGGCTCCATCATGTGTAATGGCTACTTGGGAAGACAAATGCCATCACTCTGAACATCCCCCCCCCCTTCCTTTTTCTTCCCCCAGCTTTATGCACTGAGCATGATGCCATATGGTGTGGGATATCCCTTTGGTCAGTTGGGGTCAGCTGTCCTGGCTGTGTCCCCTCCCAGCTTCTTGTGCCCCCCCAGCCTGCTCGCTGGTGGGGTGGGGTGAGAAGTAGCAAAGGCCTTGACTCTGTGTAAGAACTGCTCAACAGTAACTAAAACATCCCTGAATTATCAACACTAGCTACTATGAAGAAAATTAACTCTATCCCAGCCAAAACCAGGATATCTGTATTGTACTCCACCTCTCTTTCTTGTGCTGAAAGTAAGTTCAGCTCTGACAATGATCAGGGGATACTGTTACTGCTGTAAAGAAAAAGTTTTAAAGCACAGTTACCTTCTGCTTAAATAAATGATGGGCTATTTGAAATGGAAAGAATTGCTTTTGCATCTACTGTGTGGTTAAGTTGGCTTGCAGTCGATGGGCTTTTAAGAGTGCTGGCAGGCTGGGATAGCAAAGAGGGAAGAGGAAAAGGTGTGTCTGGATCAATTAGTTAATTGTTAGATAATAAATTAATCCTTTTCCAATGCATACAAACTAAGCTTCCTTTTCATTTAGTGCTCCAACTTTCCCTTCAGAGATTTGATTACAGCATTCTCTCCCAAAGCAAAGGGCTCTTGCCATTTTGATGTAAACATTCGTTGACCCTCTATGGAGATTTGAAACATTACTTCCCTGCCATTAACAATGATAAAACTGTAAACAATATTGTTAAAGATGCTTTGGGGGGGCATCAAACCAAAAGGAGCAAAATGAAGGATTTGAATAAGAAGTGATGTGCACTTTTACCATCGTCCTCAGAGAAGGAAATTAGTACAGGCAGCACTGCACTATGTGTCAGACAGTAGTTTCATCTTTGCAAATAATTTTATGATTTTTGCAAGTTTGGGGATTCAGACATTTTTGCTGTTGTTCTATTGCTTTGTTTCTGATATGTTGGTTCAAAAAAAAAAAAAAAAAAGCTGGAGGAAGAACAGCAATAAAACATGAGCAAAGTGATGCCTGAGATGCTCATTTAGTTCCCGTTAGCACAATAAATGAGAATATGATGAGGTTTGGTCTGGTTTTATATCCCCATACTTCTCAACAGGGATGGTTTTAGACCTGTATCACAAATGGAAACTGAGTCATAGGCTGGCCCATAGGACCAGTATGGAGCAAGGTGCTAGATTAGAGTCTCTGGAGCTAGTAACATAACTCTGGCAGTTTTGGTGTGGGTTGTTTTTTGGTTTTGTTTTGTTTTTTAAGTGGATAGAGTCTTGCCTTATTTTCCTATTTGTAAATCCCAAGACATTGCAATCTAAATTAGTGGACTAAAATAATTCCTGATGTAGTTTGTGGGTTTGCCTAAAAGGGAGAGAGCTTTCCTTGTTTAGGTCAGTAGCAATGGCCACAGCCTCCCCTGCTCACCTCCTCACACATGGAGGTGCGCCTGCAGCCTTTGGGACTGGATCCTGTAACCCAGGAGGTGTGTTACCACCTGCCTTTGCACTGGGAAAGAGCTGCTCCCATCCCACCAGGCATGGAGGCTGGAAATGTAACCAGTCTCAGGGTGCTTTCACTTCTAAAACAGGATCTGGCTTAGTGATTACAGCCTGTTTTGTGACTGTCCTCACGTAGTTGGCTGTAATGACTGGAGGAACGCGTTATCTAAGTCTACTTTATCTTTTGAATATTTCTATTATCAGCTGCTCTCGTGTCTCTTGGGCCTGAGGGCTGTGACACCGTTCATGCTGCTAGGGTCTTAGTCCCTTGTCATGGTTGTTCCTAATAAAATTTTTTGGGAGGGCCAGAAGGTGGGAAAATCTGTTTACATACAGGTTTTAGATTAACAGAGGAGAATATGCACAGAGGCCCTGTGGGCAGTATTCTGTTATCCCTGAAGTGCTCTGGGCTGAGAGGAAGCGTCCTTGCTCCTCCTGCGTGTTAATGGTTATTATGGTTCCCGCTAATGGTTACAGCAGGTCAGCGTAGCATAGACAGTACCTTGACAGGGCTTAGTACGGCCACAGCTGGTCCACATTCAAGGCTCTTGATATCACTGATGCTGGCAGCACCATGCCGCTTCGGCTTCTTTGTTCACTTTATCTAATGCTAAGCCTCCAAGTATTTCACTTTGACGTGAAAAGTGGCAAGTAATTTTTTTTACCAGTCTCCTGGTTTGTGGGACTGCACAACTCCCTGGTAGTTCTCTGCAGATCTGCACCGCCCTGGCAGGAGCTACAGAAACATGCCCAGAGCCCACAGTGAAAAGCTGAATACAGGCAGAGCGAGACAATCCTAATTAGAGTCTTGTGCGATATAGAGACACACTACTGCTGTTCATTCAGATAACAGCGTTAAAGGCAGATTTCTATAAGGAAAAATAGCCTCTGCTTTTGCCGTTTGCCCAGTCTGTATGGAGTGAAGCTAGTGTTGGGTTTGATGAAAGTCAGAAGAGTTGGGAAGAGAGTCAGTGCAAACCACTAACTGGGTTGCGTTCAATGAATTGCATGGACAAAAATCACATTTCTATGGCTTCTTTTTAACTCAGAAAACCATGCTAATAAATTCTGGGCTCTTTTTGGTTATATTGCTGTGAACATTGCAAGTTTGTTGTTGGTTTTTTGTTTTGTTTGTTTTCCTCCCAAATTCAAATTTGCATTGCATGGCTTTCCCTGAAAGTTCACTCTTTCAAGTGGAGTTTCTGTAATATGATACAGGTCAATCAACAATTATGGCTGGAGGAAGAAGATTTACTCATCCATGTTTTCAGTGTTCAGAACAAAAATCTGCTTTCTTTATGCACTTTGCCTTTTGGGGAATGTAGAGTCTTCAGTGACCCAAAACCAACTCTACGCAAGAACCATTCCTACAGCTGGGTTTTGCTTATACAGCCCAATAACTAGAAAGCCATGAACTCATGAGGACAGGATTCACTAAACTTCTTAGCTTAAATTCAATTAATTTCCTCTTATATTGCAAGTAGAACTCCTTAAGTTGCAAGCAGGGCTGTAGTCAAGCCGAGGGAGGCTCCTTCTAGTGAAAGCTCAACATCAGCTCTGCCTTGTGTTAACAGTTGGGGGGAAAAAAAGCAGATCCTGGGAGCGCTTGGGAGCTGGCAGGATGGCCTGCTAGATGAGGGGTAGCACTGATACGTTGTACCTGCCTCTGCTGCAAACATGCCTCAGTGCTTCTCCTGCAATGCAAACAGATTGTCACCCTATCGGTGTTTACTTAGAGCTATGTAAGACCATCTAAATCAGTAGAAATTTATGCACCGTTTGGTAAAAAGGGGGAGCACAGGATGAATCCTGACTTGGGAAGAGTTCAGTATCTGAGCTTGCCTCACACCTTGTGACTCTCGCAACACACACTCGGTGTGCACGGCATTGCTCCAAGCCTGGCCTGTGTCACGGGGCTCCTCAGCCAGGGGGGCTCTCTGGGCACGTCAGCTCCAATGATTCTGCAAGGCTTGTTTCGTAAATACTCCTCAGAGGCTTGACAGCAAGCCTTTTAAAGCTGGTTTTAATGTCAAGAAATAGAGCTGTGCTCAGTTTGCCTTGAGCTCCGTAGAACCAGAGCTGTAAAAAGGCTTTTGCTGTAATAACCCATACTGACCAGGTGCCCAGTGCTCATCACCCAGATGCCACACAGCTCTGAGTGCACACCAGGATGTTCCTGGGGTGAATAGCACGTGTCCCAACAAAGACCCTGCAAAGTTACTGACTGTAGTTGTAGCTGGACACCCAGTTGCCACCGCCTTGTGCCATGCATCGAGAAACCCCAAGGTGTGAGGGAAGCTGTGGCTTTAACTTTGCCTGCTGCCTGCCCTTATCAGAGCAGCTTAGTGATTTTGACTTCTAGACAAGTAGGCAAAATCAGCTAATAATTATTATTCTTGCAGAACTTGAAGTTGCCAAATTTATGTTATGAGAAAAATAGGAAATCATTTTGAGTGAGAAGGAGCACCCGTTATTGACTTTATGGCTGTCTTTCCCTACAAACAAGCATGCTGATGTTTTCCATACAGCAAGGGACAAAGAAGAGTTCACTCCATTTGTGTTCACCCGTATGCTGATGAATTTGCGCTCAGAATCACTGTGTGATGACAGGAAAGAAAACTAGTACCTCGCAGGCAGTATTAAGCAACAGCTCTCAAAGTTTGTGAGAATAACAGAAGATGAACAACCTAGTAATTCTCCTCTGTTTTCTGTCTCCAGCGGTTAGAGCGTGGAGCGATGTCTGCTTTGAAGCAGAAAAGCAGCTAGTTCCATCAGCAGTTGGACACCTGAATTTTTTGCCCATAATGAATCTAGAAAGTTCAAATAGTATTTGGGAAAGTGAAACCTAACCGAATACATTTCTTTCTTCTCATTTCTCCCCTCCTCCAGCCCTCTCTCCTGTCTTACTGTGTTCCCTACTTACGCAGATGATAAAAATGAGTTATCCAAGATGGGAAAAGGCCAGCACTATGCCATGCAGCTTACCTGTGGCTGCAGAAGAGGAAGGTGGGGTCTGTCGTGGCTCACTTAATGCGATGGGATTGTTAAACCTGCTCCAACGGCAGCATTTGTAGTGCATGCAACATGTGCAAGCCAGAGAGAGAACCCTGTGGTTCCAGGGTAAGCATAAGCAAGGTGTACGTGGCAGTCATATATGCTGTGAAACACAGTACAGTTTCAAAGGCCCGAGAAGAGAGTGTAGGAGTGGAAGCATGAGCATATACCTATCTAAATGCTGTTTTGTTCTAATCTTTTTTTACCTTTAAGTTTAGTGGAGGATCTTGTTCCTGTCTGCAGCTCTGATCCATGACGGCTGGTTTCTTCCATTCCTCTTGTCATTTGCTGCACCAGGATAAACAAACATTTGCCAAGCAGAAGGCATTAACCAGTGAAGATTCTTTATGGAATTAAGACTTGAGGGGCTCAGTTATGTCAAAGTGGAATAGTGCCTTCCATGAAACGTTTGTTGCTGGCATGAAATTTTTTATTTCAGTTCAAGCTAAAAGGAAGTGTTGCAACTTGAAACTATAAGAAGTGATTTCCTAGTTTGGATTTATCAAGAACTTGTTCCCTCAACTTCTGTTGCCCGTTTTTGGGAAGTAAGATGGCAGAGAAGACAAAACAAAATGATGAATGAAAAGTAGAGGGAGGTAATTCCATTTTCCTTTTTTTTTTTTTTTTTNAATTGAAATTATGTTGCTATAACCTATGGTTTTTTAGACCAAGAGCTGCTTCCTCTCTGAGCACCAGATTGGCTTTCAGATGCATTGTATCCACCAAATCCTTATGAGCACCAGTATCCAGTACTGCTAAATAGCCAGTAAGAATGCTAAAACCTAAAGAATGACACCCTGTGGTTGTGTGAAGTGAGGTGCAGCATGGGTGCAGACCTGCTGCAGGTTCCTGTCCTTGTGCTTTGCGCCCTTGAGCACCCTTATCATTGAGGATGCTTGCATGGTGCCTGGCAGACTGGAGTCTCAAAGTGCAAGTGAGCCATTTGGAGGTAACTAGGTGACTTTTCTCAGTGTGTGGAAGGAAGGACTCCTGCCAAGCACCTGGCACTTGCATCATCTGGGCACTGGCCAGAGCAGTAAAGTTCAGATCCAGGTTTTTGATTCAGCCCCATTCACTAATATAGGTGGTGAGTGGTGATGTTCCAAGTAAAAATTGCACAGCAGAGCTCACTTGAAATAATTTATGACCGTGGAAGAAAAATCTGTGCTAAGAATAACTTTTAATTACATCAGGTCAGTAAATTATTTTACAGATTCACGCCCAGGACAATTCTTGGGTATAGAAGATGTGTTAACTTCAGTATGTCCACACCTAAAGTGATTGGTTTGTGTATTGTTCTCATTGAGTTCATTAAAAAAAAAAAAAAATTCTGTATTTAGCTCCTTCAATGGACAAATAACAGATGAGTGCAGTAACACTTGCATGGTCTTAAACTGCATTTATATTTCCTGCAGTACATCTCTGCTAAGCACCACAAACTCTTTGCCTGTTGGCAGTTGTGCTGGAATGGGAAACCAGTGTTGTTCGCATTCATCAGATGGAGTGGCTTAATGAGGGAGCTGCACTTGGGTGGACTCAGACATTTTCATCTCCCTTATATAGTTTCCTTTAGTAAGCTGAGCTTTCCACTCTGTTCCAGCATGTAACATGCCTTAGTTTCTTCATGTGGTGTATTTTCTTACTACTACTTCAGTGTAGTTTTGGCTTCTCTCTTCACATTTGGCAAGAATTTATTTCTATACCTAAGTCAAGATAAAACACATTTTCTTACCGAATCTTCCTAAATATGATGGTGGAAGTCTGTTGAAGGGGGAAAAATAAACCAGCCAAGTTGCATGTTGGTTTCTAATTGTTTTTTAGGAAGTATTAAAAAAATGTTGTCATGACAAATGAAGGAAAGATATGTTTTAGTATCCCAAGTAACAGTTTTAGAAAGCAGTACTGCAAACGCTGTGCTCTGACTAGTGACAGCATCATGACTTGGACTTTGCTAGTCATACAAAATGAACTTCAAGTGTGTGTTTATAGAACCAAAAAATATCTCCTGCGGTTATGTTGCAGAATAACTCTTGAATATTGTAGCTTTGTTTAATCTGCAGCTTGGGAAGTCTGGACTGACCAAGTCTGACTCCAGAAAAATAGAAATCATATCAGAATTACTAGTTGGTACAAGCTACTGCTAATCTTTCATTTGCAGCAGTAATTTGATTTTCATGGGCTCTTGTAGTCCCAACCACATGGAACTGTTCTGATGAAGACTTGAACCACAGTTTGATACTGGTTTAACAAAGGCCAATACAGTAGACACCCAGCTGACATTTTTTTGAATAATCCTTGTTTATTTTTGCCATATGTCCTGCTTTAGCAGTAAGCTGTACTTAAGATCACTATCTTTTTCAGCATATCCACAGTTATTTATTTATTTAATTATTTTCTGTATTTCAAGTCATCCTTTTTGTGTTTTGTCAATTTCTGTTCCTTCAGGGTGCCAATCATTTTTCTATTATTCTGCTCCCCTTTGTCTCAAAGTCTAAACAAAGGCTTAGATAACTTCCCCAGCTACACAAAAGTAGCAAGGAGAGGGTTTGACTGAAGGTCCCCCCTTTTAACTTTATACAATGTAATCTGTAGCTTAAACTGTCGTTATTATTATGGATTAGACAAGACAATCATGGTTATCTGGCTGGAAGTTTTGGCATAGCACATGCTGTAGGACTTCCCTCAATTTATGTCTGTTCATGAATACTTGCTTTCCTTGGCCACAAATCTGTTAGTTTTGTTCCGTGTTGTTTTTGAAAATGATTAACTTTCTGTAATGAACCAAACTCTGCTATCACAATGACTCTTTAGGCAGTCCCTGATTGTATTTGCTAATGTCTCCGTCCCAGATCTGAGCACAACTAATGACTGGAAGGAATGTTGCTGCTGTCCTTTGACCGTTTCTAACAGTGCTGTGACATCTTTAGTGTTTCCCTTGATAGGGATGGTAGTGTGGAGTTTGTTTAAACAGCTCATACGAACAATAATGCTCTCTTTAACAGGGTAGCAGCCTTCTAATATCAGGCTGCAGAATTAAATTACTGTAAGAAAGGTGAACTCACCACTTTGTGATCTGAGCATTGAGTGGCAAGTCAACTGACACCTATTGCAAGGGGCTTTTTTTTGTCTTTGGAGTTCAGCTAAGCTGTGTTTTACCAGTCTCACCAAAAAGATGGCAAAGTGTTTTGGCTAACAAACAAATATGCTGTTTAGAAAACACCAGCCATTTCACTGTTTGCAATTTTCAGTGCCATTTGACTGCATAGTCTTGTAATTAGATGGTGTAAAGTACTTAACATGTTACACAAATATGTCAAAACGCATTAACAGCACAAGTGTTCTTTACTGCTTTCCTAAATACATTTCACAATATGTCGTACTAGAATCCACCTTGTCATTATTTATAAAACTGCAAAGAAGTTAAGATCACCAAGAATTAGATGATTAGCATGAGACTGTCTTTCTGTACTAAGAATATATATTATCATGATAATGTACAGAGTGAAGTGTACAAATCCCTTCTCATCTAAAATGAAAAGACAGCCTGGAATAAAACCCACAAATTATTTTTTCATGTTCACTCAGATCAACTTTCTGCTGCTGTTTCTTAATTCCTATTCAGTTCAACTGCTTCTTTGCAAACTTTTGGGTTACCTCCAGACTTTGCATTTGAATGCCTTTTAGGCATTATGTTGCTTTTGAATGGCATTTGGCCATGGTTTCTGACATGGGGAGGCCAGCAGCCCACCTGCTTCTGGGAAGGATCTTTTCTGTAGAACAAACAGCTTTGCAACACTTTACCCTGCTAAGGCAACAATTAACTAAGTAGTTTCCTTATAAATGAGAAGATAGGACTTCTGGCTTCCTTAAAGACCATCAACTGTGCTGAACTTTCAAATGACCCATAGCAGTATTCCCACAAACTTGTGCTTTGTGTGTGACCCAGAACCAATGGGAGTTGCATTCATTCCAGTATTATTGCTCTTGTCATCTACACAGGCCTGGGGACCAAATGTCTTGAGGAGACACTTCTGGTGCGGACCTGCAAGTGAGGCCAACTAGTAAGCTTCCCTGCCTGCTTTCTTCTCCCATGGAGAATTGAGTGCTGTTTGCAAACTGAAATGATGCTGTTGCTGCATCCTACACATGCTTTCCTGCTCTGTGCAAGCTTGGGTATTACTTCCATACACAGTGTAAGCTTTGCAGTTTCAAAGACCTAATCTAATAATAGATTGGTCTACATTTGCTGCGTTGCCAGAAAAAGACATATGTTGTCAGGCAGTCGAAGTCAGCAACAGTGCTGAAGTGGAAATGTGCTGAAACACGAAGGAGGCAGAAATCCAGAAGAATCTGTCCGATGTTTGGCTATTAAGAAACTAAAAATATTGTCTTCTTACATATACGCTTTCCACACGTACTTAGAGAAGTACTGTTTGCCTGATGTCTCAAAATGATTAAAGGGCAATTCTTTTCCTTTCTTGGCTTTGATGTGATAATAGAAGACGCTGTTGGCATTCAGCTTGAGAACTGGGGTAAGAGGAAAGAGAAATGATTGGAATAACTTGAATGGAAGAGGCATGTGTAGTATAGTGCGGGAGAGAAATATGACATTGAGTTCCTTCTGTCATTGATTCAAGACACAATTTTTGAGTTGCACTCACCGTGGAAGTAGATCTTTACATATCTATGCTGAGGCACAGGTTTTAGGGTGAGGACTTGAGTTTTGACAGCATGTGATGGTAAGAAAATTTTCCATGCCGTATTTTATCACGCAGTGTTTACAATTCCAGTTTTTCATTTTTAGTTTTTCCCTGGGAAAAAGAATGCAGCATTGGCTTGAACAAAGTGAATGTATACCACAAGAACTGCTGGTCTTCTCTGTGCTGGTGAAAAGGCTTTGCTTTCAAATTCAGATGGCTCTATGCTGCTGACTTTTTACAGAATTGCAGTCAGGAGGGGATTGGACTTTGAACTGGTATATGAAGATGTGAGGTTTTGACATGCGTTCTGAACAAGCAATTATGGGATTTCATCTGTACATACCCCTTAAATATCATCACTTTTAGATGTGTGCTAAGAAAATGGCATCTGTCACAATCATACTTTTTCTGCTGGGGTCCATGTGTGCACACAGATGTGTATTACTGTTCTGGAACAAAATTTCTCCATAAATGCCATTGCGGATCAGGAAACTTTTTTTTTTAATGTTTCCTCCTTTAAGACCACTAGCTTCTCCCTAGTCAGCATGCATGTGGCTCGGTGGGGTAGTAGTATCAAAGAATCTTATTTCAGTGACTTCTCCAGCGAATTCATCCACTAAATAATAAATACTTACACCTCCCGGGGGCCACCTGGAGCAGCATCCCAGAAGTCCTTTTTACCCAGCTTGGATCACCCATTGCACAGGTAGCATCCTTGTGCAGTTAAGAAGTGAGAGTAAAAAATTTGGGCTGCTACTGTTTTCTCCTTCTCTTGGCACTATTCCTGGAGAGAGTTGAGTTAGTAAATGTGGCTGTCACAGTAGCTATTACCAATGACACAAAATAATTAGGTTGTGGTTTCTGTTGTGGTGGGGCCGCTTCTGTATTTTGTAGTGATACGTCTGTGCTAGGAGGGAGAGTGTCACGCTTGATTGTCGTGACAGATGCTTCTAGGAAAACAGGATGGTCTCTAAAGGCAGGTTGTCTGATACTTCCCATTTATATGAAATCCTGTTGGTTACATGGCAGATCAGTAATAGAGCTGCATGTTGTTTCTTCTAGTTTTCCTGATGAGGTGAAGGGGGGGGGCAGCAGCCATCTCATTTTTCTCCCCGTTGTTTTTGGAGGGGATAGCTGCAATCTTTGTTCTTTTCAGCCAGTCAAAAGAATGCTCAAGCAAGTTTTTAGTCTGATTCTCTAATCAAGTGAATGCTTCCGTTTTTTGATGTCTTGAGCCACCAGTGTGGGGTTCCTGGCTTTCAGAAGTCCTGAAGACTTTGGGACACAGATGCTCAGCAGTGCTGAGAAGCCCTGGTAATCCCTGGTTGCCAAGTCCTGCTGAACTGTGCTCCACGCAGGAATTATACTGTGAACACACTGTGAAATTTGGGGGCCTTAAGAACAATCTTTCTTTTTCCAGTATTTAAAATATTTTCCATAGGTTGCTTCAGATAAATCTGACAGTATTACAGCGTAATTGCGAAATCCTGCTCTTTGGTCCTTGTAGGCACAGGCTCTTCCAATTTAGCTTCCTAGAGGGAAAAACGTCTTTCGTAGCTTGGGCAACAAACACAGTCCACATGCTCTGGCATGCTCCTGGGGGGGGCCAGGAGCCCTGTGTGGGTCGGGAGAGCCAGCCAGCACTGTGCTGATGCTCGACAAGTTATGGGGTTTTTTAGTAGATGGTGCTGTACATATGTTGGTGTGTCAGGGAAAAAAGCTTTTCAACTATATGTGGTGTTAAACCTTAAGGCTGAGGCTTTTTTTGTTTGTGTGTCTACAGTGGAAGAATCCCATGTCACGTTTATTTTGTATCTCATGTTAGAGGTGACATTGTGCTCAGTGCTGAATGAGATGGAGAGGCTGTGCCGCACATGGCCTGCGGTGTCAAAAGATGAGCACGGAGTAGAACAGAGGCAATAGGAGATTGAGAGGGGGGGAAAGCTTGACCTCGGTGGCCCCTACCACTTGTCTCTTCACCTGGAGCTTCCCAGGGAAGGGGCGCATCTACTGAGGGAAAAGGCAAGGACCAGCAAAGGAAATTGGGATGCTGTCTGCTGGTGGGAAAAGCCTCTGAAGCAGTAAGAAGAGATACTGGGGCTTGGTTGAGAGACTAGATGTCAAACCTTGACAAGGCAAGAAACTTCAGGGGGTAAATAGGAAAGACAGGTGCATGTGTGAACCATGGGAAGACTTTTGGAGGGCGTTGGAGTTATCAGTCGGTGAGCAAAGCCTTTTGCTCTGTGTCAGTGCAATATAGCAGGTCCTGGGCTGTGATGGGAAGCCTTAAGGGATATGGTAATTAAGAAAAGTAACTAAGAACTAAGCCATAAAAATAATAAGTGTTTTACCAGCTCCATTGTGCATAGGCAGGGAGCAGGGAATGTGGGTCACGCAGCGTGAGTGGCTGAGCCAGGAATAAAATCCAGGTCTGTTAATGCCTCAGGCCTCTCCATACACACCAGACTGTGGCTCTTTCCCCTGGCACAGCTTGGGTGGGAAAGGACCTCCGTTTTAGCTGGAAGACCAGGCTTCGCTCAGTCCAGCAGCTAATCATGTTCTCCTGCTGTTTGCCTTTGCCAGGTGCAAGTTCTTCAGCCTCACGGAAACCCCAGAGGACTACACCATCATTGTGGATGAAGAGGGCTTCCTAGGTAAGTGTCGGCATGTGCCACTTCGGTATCCAACCTGGGGGTGCAGGTGGAGGAGGAAAACATGTCATCTCTCGCTGAGATTATAAACCAAAGCGTTTGTAAAACAGGTCTGTTTGTCAGTGCTAGTAGTACAGCTATGAAAGGTGCTTTGATCACTTAAGCATACTGTCTCTGCTGCTGTGCTGTACAAGGCGTTTCACACATGGAATATGAATATATTTTAATGCTGGGAGAAGAGCACACACAAGTCTTAGAGAAAGCTTAAGCATATTTGAAAAAGCAAAACCATCTGCATATCATTGTATTAAAATGAGCTGGCCTTTGTCTCCAAACCTCCACAAGCACACCAAATCTCGCATCTCCAGCTTGTTCATCCAACCTGTTTCTTTAAAAGGAGCACTTGAAGATGAGTAGTTTGTATCATCCCCACAACCATCATGATGCCGTGGAGTTGCGTATCAGCTCCTTTGGCTCATCGCTGAAAGCTGTGATTTATCCCCCTTTCTTACATCCAGCTCTCTCTGTACTAAATGTGCCATCTTTTCCCGTGGTGGCTGAAGGTCTCTCTCTGCCCGTGTCAAAGGTGGAGTCGGCTCTGTGTCAGAGAAGGTGGTTGGCGTGTGCTTAGGAGCTGCAGACGCTTGGCGTTGGGCGAGTGCTGATGGAGAGAACGGTTTGGCTTTGTGGATGGAAATAGTTTGTAATAACATTTATCATGTGGGGAGGTTTTGTTTGTAGCAGTGTTATTGAGGTGGTGGAATGAGGAAGTCTTGTGCGGCTATTATTATTTTTGTTCAATCGCGGCTTTCTGTGGTTGGAATTAAAAGTCTACACATTTTACCGGTTTGGAGAAAATTCATTAAAATATGAAAAAAGAGGATTTCATTCCTGAATAGGAGTTAACTGTCGAGTAGCTACTTGTGACACTGTAATATTCAATGGGTTTGTAATATCCAAACCGTAGGAGAAAATTAGAAACTATACCATCTTTATTTAGTACAGAGTGAAAGTTTTATAATCAGTAGCATTGCTGAATTATTCCCCTTTCTGTTTCAGGAGTACTCATAAACACATAATAGAATAAATTATTACATTTTAGAACACTACAATAGTGGCTAAACATTTTCATAAAATAATCACTAGGTTGAGAATAGGTGAATGGATCTTTACAGCTATTGCTGTTTGTAATTTGGGAGTTGTGGCGTTTGATTGAATGTGTATATCACGTGTTCTGCTTTTGCTCCCAAAAGAGGAGGTGACATACAATTCTGCTGCCAGAATGTCCCTTGTTGCATTTTTTTCAGGGAGCATATGTGCGAAAATTTTATTACAGTAGTATCACCTTTTTTATTATTGGTGGTAGCTGGGGGAAATCGATTCAAATTTGGTTTTGCCATAATAGTAGGATGCAAAGCCTCCCTCTAAGAGCTTCATTTTAAGAGAGAAGTCACCAAAGGAGGAGAAGAGGGTTTTTTTCCAAGGGCCACAGCACGTGGCAGAGCAAGAAACTTGGAGATTCCTGTTCTCAGGACGGAGTCTGTGTCACTGAACTGTGTTGTCCCTGCAGATGTGCCATGCTAGGGGTGTGCTCATCTCCAGCATCGCATCTGTGTCTGTGATATCCGTGGCACTCATTTCTCTGCCCAGTTGGCACAAGGCAGATTCCTCAATTCAATCACTGGTGGCAACCACCTCAGTACAGCCTCTAGCAGCCATGCTGCTATTTATCTCTCTGGAGATTATTCCAGCTTGAAACAAAGGTAAGCTCAAGCAGTGGTTTTGCTCATCAGTAGTGGGGAGTTGTGTTGCACTGTGTATGCCACTGGTTGTACTTGGAGCGAATCCCAGGTCTAGCCAGACCAGTGTCCTCGAGGAGCTGTGTGTCCCACTGGTGCCTTGGGTTATCTCTGTGAACCAGACAGTGCTGCTGCACTTCAAAGCAGCAGTCCTCTTTGCTTGGACCTTTTTGACTTTGTTACCTTGGCTCTCATACGCACATGAATTTACTGCTGATAGTTACAGTACCCATGTAGCTTCTGTTGGGCTATGGTTTTGGCAGCATGTAACATCCCTTTTTTCAAATACACTGTGTGCAGCTGGGGTGTTAAAGCAGGGCTTTGCAGGAGAAAAGATCACCTTCCAGGCAACACAGGGGAAGGAAGGGGCATGCTAAGGCCATCCTTTACTATGGCATGGCATGGAAGCCAGGTGCAAAACCCAGCATGGGTAGTAGTGTCACGGAGCTGGCAGCTTCATCACTTTTTCTTTGTTCTTTGCTAGTAAGTGATGATCTGCTGGTAAGACTCGTATGCTCTGTGCCCTGCTAACACTCCTAACACAGCCCCCATGCCCTTTGGGTTTGTGTCCAGCCCATGCTCTTCTTTCTGAATTGTCACCACCTCAGGGTTAGCCTTGACCGCAGTCTCCACTGTTGCTCCATCCCTGTTCCTCATTTCTGTATGCCATAAGTTTTTCACAGTCTGGAGGAATTCAGGATCTACCATCTAGGATGCCTTGTAACAGTGAAAGGGCTCTGCTTCACTCCCTGCTTCCCCTCACAGTCTGGCTATAAGTGTCTCAGGAGAAGGAATCTCACTTGGCCTTTGTACAGAGTGTAATCAGCCCATGGACCTGAACAGGATCAAAATCTATAAGAATTGCACCATCCCACCTCCTTGCAAAACAGCACCAATCAGGTCTGTCTCAAGTGGATCAGCTGCTTCTTGACCTGACTAGCCAAGTGCCAGGTTCAGCTCAAGAATTACAGGGTAAATTTTCACCTTTGGTGAGCAGTTTAGGTAGCAGGTCCAGCACCAAGAAGTGACTTTTTTTTTCCTTTCCAGGTGACTTTTGTTCTTCCAGTGCTTAACAAACTAGATGTAAGTCTCTGAAGGGCAGACTTTTCTGTGTGGAAAATTAGGACCTTTCTTTCTCAGGCACCTACGTGAATTTTTGCTGCAGCAGCAGTGAGAAGATTGTCCTGTTAGCTGGCATCTCTCAAGTTAGCCAGGCCCCTTCTCCTGCATATCACAAACAGCACTGAAGGGAAGAGAACAGGCTGGAGAAATACTGGCACTTTCAGCGATCCTTGAAGTTAACACTTCAAACATACGGACATGCAGTAATCATTCTTAACTGTTTTGTCAAAAAATAATCCTCAGGCTTGTTTCCCTGAGAGTAGCAAGTGAATCGGGCTGGTAAAGAAGTCATTATTTCTTCTCCCCAGAAAACGTCTGCAGTGCAAAGCCGTAACCTGCTTAAGCATTCATCGTGCTGGAAGGGAAAGGCTACAGCCTAATTCTTTGCTTTAATTCCCCAGCAGTGAGGTGGGGATTATATCTGCACAGAACCTTGTTTGTTCCAGTGGCCGTTTCTTGGGCTTTGGCCTGTTAATGAGGAAGAAATTTATTCAGCAAATAACACAGGGGGACAGTGCACAGAAAGCTCTTTTCCTGGCTGATACTGAGATGAATTAGCAGAAGGAGTTTGGCCATGGGCCCTCCTCTGTGAAGACAAGTGTCTCAGCTACTGGGGTGCTTGGACAGCCATGTAAAATCCTTGCATTTATCACCTGCTGTGCAGCCAGCGTGTGGCAGAAAAGTCAAGCAGCTGCTGCTCCCTGAAATATAGCAATATTTGTTTGAGTTCATTTTGCTTTCTTCCCCAAGGTTTGGCTGAAAGCAGGAGCTGTCTGTGCGTGGTGCAGATATGCCATAGCCCTTACGCTCTCTGCGTAGTCTGTCCCTTTTTCAAAGGGCAGCAAGGACAGACTCCCTCCATCTCTGAGCAGCTGCACCAGGAGAGCTTTAGCCTGTGGTCTCACTGGTCCCAGTAGTCTCCGTTCATCAAAGGTTTTAGGATTCACACACTCAAACGAAGGCACATGCCAGCACACCTGGAGATACCCATGCTCTCAGAAACCCCATTTATGTGCATTGAGAAGCAGTTACTGACATTGCAATCCTGTCCTGGAGATGCCATCTGAATAAAATAATGGGGTTTGGGGGTAGCAACATTCCTCCAGTGGCACTCCAAACAGCTGTCACATCACAGCTTCTGTACCATATGTCCAGAGAGCCTTTTATTGGAGATAAAGGGGCAGTTCAGGTGTTTGGTTTGTTTTAATTGTCCCTTTTCTGTTTATGGCTTCTCCAGCTGGTTTGTCTGCAGTCCTATTCATCCTTTTTTCTCTTGGAAGTCCACAACAGAGCATAGCTCTGCTTGGGTAGCTTTCAATGAAATGCCATCCATCTAGCCTCCCATTTTACAGCACTTCTCTAATTGCACAGCACAGTGTGAAATGAAGAACTAACACTCTCCCTCAACCACCTTTATTCTCTACCAGCCTAATGAAGGAAGAGCCCATCCAGTGTCATCTATATAAGTTGGTCCAATTGCATGGAGGTGAGAGATGGCTACAGTTTACCCTCAGGTATTTCTTTGTTTCAGTGTCTGTTGCATCCACTTGAAACGAAGCCGAACTCTTTGATAAGGACCTTTCCAGAATCACCACCACTGGGACCTGGCTATGTGCCAAGGGAAAAGGAGCTCTTCTGCACTTCATTCCTATGGCAAGATAGTCTCTTTGCACCTAGAAGGCAACAAGTTCTACTTTTTGAGTTTGTGCCCTATTTATGATGAAAAGAGGAGTCTTCCTTTTTAAGACCTCTTACAGGGCAGTGGATGGAGTTTGAAGGCTTCTTTCTCTATTGGGGGGACAACCCCTAGCCTGTTGCTGCCCTGCCCTAGCCTCCTCTGTGGTTTTGCCAGCTGTTGAGTTGCTCCATGAATATCTGCATAAATAGGGTCTGTGACAGTCTGTCACCCAGGTGAAGCTGTCCTGAAGATGGAAGACTGTAAAGCAACAAGTTGCTACCATTTCCAAGGCAAGACCACTGCCTTCCCAGCCTTGGCCTTTCGTTGGTGTATCTTGCATGCAGTCTTTCTCTGTAGGCAGTGAACTTAAAAGGTATCAGAGAAGGGGAAAAGAAATCAAATGCTAGGGTCAAGGGAGGAGTGAATCCTTGTGATTTCCAGGTTGGTAAACGCATATTCTAGTTTCAGGGGAATTGGGGGGTAAGGGGAACACATAACCTTAATGGACTCTGGTCTTCTCTCTCCTAGAACTGGCAAGCCCAATTCATGTTGGTCACTGCAGTTAGCAGACCTTAGGTCCTGACTGATCTCTTCTGGATTGGAACTAGAGAGGAAGGGCAATTCGATTTCAGTACTGAAGCAGCAGTGGGAAACATCTCCTTTGGTGCAGATCCCCTGTGTGAACATACAGCAAGACTCTCAGTCTCCCTACACTGAGGTTCATCTGCAAAATGGAGGTGACAGTCCTTCCTTTAACCTTCTTTCGCTGCCCAGTATAGCTAGTAACTTCTCTAAGGCCAGAAATCCATGCATTTACACAGTTTCCAGAATGAGGAGGCTCCTAATCTCAGTTCATACCTCACAGTAAATTGCCCAGTCCATTAAGAATAACGGAACTATTTGAAAAATCTCAACTAGTTAGAGTGGCAGGGAGATTTTGTCAGAATTCATAAAATGTTGACCTCATTCTAATAAAAAGAAAGGATAAAAAGGAAAAAAAGCCCTCCTGCTGGCAGTGCTTTGTTTTGATAGTTATCATCCTCAGACAACCTGTTCCCTATCTGACCTTGGATTCAGGACCGTCATATGCTTTAGTACCACATTGACTCCCTTTTTCAATAACATCAAAATGGTAAATTGCTTTCAGTGTCCTCTGTCTCATCCTGTATAGAAAATGGGCAAGAAATCATCTTATAAATAAGTGCAAGCATCTAGCTGGGAGCAATCTGTAACTTTATTTAAAGATATAGAGGGAAGCAAGCTAATAGATGCATCTGGGTTTTTTTAATATTTCTTCTATAACTATTTCTCCTTTAATTTTTTTATTGCCCAGTGACTAGGCCTTTGTATCTCAGGCACGGTGGCTTAATTTGCTTGCTGACATTTATAGCACTGAATTCCTTCCCCTGGACTGCCAGGAGAGCCTGCTGGTTGCTAGGCAGAAGATGTTTTTCTCTATTAAACACGTGCATGATCGCTCTCTTTTGGATCTCTGTATTGGCCAGACTACACTGTGTCTGTGGTTTTCAGGTTTTTTAAGTAATGCGATATTAATGACAAATTCAAATTAAAAACATGGGGATTTGACTACTGGCTAATTAGAAATACGTGCTTGGTTGGGAAGGTTTTTCCTGCAATGCATATGTGCTGATACAGATCGATAAGCATGTTGGGGGGCTGTGATTACGTGGGATTTCTGCCCTCTCTTGAGAGGCAGTAGGGTTTGGTAGTTAAAGCTTTTGGGGGAAGGCAGGGAAGGATGAGAAATACGTACTATTCCAAGGTCTGTCTTGTGTCACCTGGGGAAAAAGGAGCACTTTAGCTTCTCCTTAGAGCTTATATTTGAGTGGGTTTGCAAATCTTGATAGCACATATTATTCCTTATGGTTCCTTATGCCACATAAAGTCTTTTGGTCCAGTTTCTCTGCTTGCTCCTATTTAAAGAAATACTGCATAAATAATACGTATTTTTCACTGTTTCCTCCAGCAGATGGGTGTGTATTGATACCTATTTTTGCTTCGCAGCCTGTGGTGAGAAAGCCCAGACATCTCTTCCTGAACCACTTGACTGGCCATGATTTCCTCCTTTAAATTTATTACGTCTTGGCTGCTTCCTAGCACTTTCCAAGTCTGAGATAGATGAGCAGATAGATACCATGGCTCACTCTTATCAACCCGCTCTCATAAATGCAGGACCTAAAAAAGCTTTTCTGGCTGAAATGATGGAATGATTCACTGAAATTTTAGGTTGGTCTCTAAAACCAAGATGGAGCTCAACAGAGAAGTAGCATCCCTGCTTATTTGTTTCACTAGACAGCATTTGACCATCTGTGTGCTGTTGCAGTGGTGGATTTGCGTGTGTTTGGGGCTGTTTTTAGGCAGGACTTAGGGGGATTTGGTGGCTTTCATTGTTTGCCCTATCTGGAGCTATCCACAGTCTGCCAGGGTGGCAAACGGTGCACCCCACAGTGAGGAAGGGACAAGGCTGAATATACTCTAAGACTTTTTGAAGTATTTGTGTATTGCAAGTGCTGGTAGGTCTGTGATTTGTAATCTTACTCTGCTTTTTATGTGAATTTTGTATGGACCACCCTGTGAGAGATGAGGAAGCGCTGTTACCCCCCCGATCACCAGTCGAGAACTGAAGGACAGGGAGAGCTGAGGGATCAGTGATACAGCAGAGAAATGAACCCCTTTTACCAAGGCTGAAAGCATTCAACCCTCAGTTCCCAAACTTTGTTGGTTGTGAACCTACTTTAAGTTTCAAGCCATACTTTTCTCAAGTTTGTGACCTGACAAGGAGGTGGATTTCCTCCATCTTGGCATCTCGTAAATGCTGTGACCTTGGTCTAGAAATGGTGAGACTACAGTAACCTTCCAGAAAAACAGTTTGTCATCACCTGCAAACAGAGAAGACATTTCTTTCGTGGTAATCCCTTGCAAAATGCCAGCACGCGGCACTTCTCAGGGTTGGTCTCTGAGCAGATTTGCTACATTTTCTCTTTGGTGCAGGAGATGAAGGCACCTATGCCTCAGGTTTCCCAAGGATCAGCAGTCGTTCATCAACGTGAGAAAATTGCTGTTCCTGGCAGGCTTGGAGGATCCTCCTGGTCAAGGGACCTGGGAGGGAAAGCCAAACAAACTTCCATCTTGTCTGTACCTAGACAGAGGCTCTTGGGCAGAGGTGGCAAGTTTTTGTGCCCTCAAACTTCACCAGCTTTATTTTCTCCTGGTGCAGTGATCAGTCTCTTCCAGCTTTCTGCCAGTCTTGCTACAAAGTCTCCAGAGCTAATGATGGATCAAGGGTAGCTCTCATAATCCCAGTGCAATGTGTCTAGTTGTTTGGGTTTTACTAGAATCAGTTGAATTCCTTGTGTCTAACTCTGGAAATGCAGAGTGATGCATGTGTTTGACTCCAAACTAACAGTTCTCTTTTGAGGGGAATGAGGGGAGGCTTGATGCTTTCAGCTAATTCTTGTGCAATTAAAACAAAGAGGGGATGTTCTTTCCTTCGTGTGCAGTATTAAGCTGATGGTGATGTGCTGGCCAACCATCATCTTCAGGCTTTTGGGCTGACAGTCACAGAAGGTCTCTTTTGGGTTTGTGGAAGGGCTGCCTGTTGGGCAAATGAGCCTTTCTTGACTGAGCAGGTTTGCTGCTTCAATCACAAGGTGAAGGGAGTCAGAGCAGCATGATGAAGTTCCCAGGTCTGCTGCAGGCTTTTCTGTTTGACCTTGGACAAGTCTCTCATTGTGTCTCAGTTTCCTCATCTGAAAAATAGGGATAATCCTATTAAATCACCTCATAACAGGCCTTATAAAGATTAATTAGTAAACATGTGGAAATGCTTTGATAATGTAACAGGCAATGTCCGTGATAAATAATAATTGAGGTAGCTTCTGTCCCACAGGATTCACTTTTACAATGGGTACACTTGCAGACCCACTGAATGAATCATCTCTACAGCGGAACAGATTGGAGATTATGGTGGAAAAAAATACCCTTTTATGAAAAAAGTTGCATAATCTTTTTAAAATCTCATATCTTAGTATTTAATCTTGCACAGGATTGTCTCACAACCTCAAGGTTACAGTCATAGAACAGTTAGGAATTTAGTGGCTCCATCTTCAAGTCTTGTTTGAAATGTAATTATTTGCTCTGCTCTGTCACTCCAGTGAAATATTGTCTGAAATGTGATTTTTGAAAAAAGAAGAAAAAAAGGATTCCTTATGCTATTTTGTTTGAAAATACAGAAAGAATTGGAAATGTGAGTCCAACTGCACTGGTTTATTTTTTTGATCTTTTATTTCTGTGCTTTTCATTTTTCAGTGAAACACACTGTCTGTGTCCCCTTGCCGACAGTAACCTGAGCCGTCAGCGTTGCCTTCAACTGCTCGTCTGGGCTAGGTCCTCCCCACCCCCCGGCTTGCAGATTCTGCAAACAAAGCCTTTGCCAAGAGTTTTTGAAACGCAGGGCAAGTTTTGTCAGGAAGTGGGAAATCTGCTGATTTCTGCAGTTCCTGTCCTCAGGAACTGCAGAACAAAATCCCCAGGACAAAATCCTCAATTCTTTCAAACTGTGGAGCCCATTTGCTCGTGAAGCAGTGAGTGGGTGAGGAGAGGCTGGCTGTAAGCAATGCTTTCCTGGCTGGGAGCAAAAAGCAGTGGTCAACAGGTTGGGAAGGACCCAGCTCTTGATCATGGCACAGAGAGGGCATCAAAGTCAGTGTACTCAGGAGGCAATCCTGTGCAGAAGGACAGATACACCCATATCTATGCTCTGAACACATCCTGAGCCAAACTTTTAATCTTCCTTTGCTTATCACTAAAGAAAAAAGCCAATTTCTGCTCCTTTCTTCCTTCTCACGAGCAAACACCAGCTTGTGGAGCTTGGATCTGGTTTTGATTTTCCAGGTTTGCTCATTATTAGTGGTGCGTTATCCTGTGAAGAGGAAGGAAGAGAGCAGCCTGATTTCCTGAGAGCAGACTGGAGCCTAACCTGGATTTTCTTCCTAACCCAGTTCTCCAGTGAGAGTGAACATAATGATTATTTTTGGAATCTACCTTACCATGTTCCACGTTTTTAGCCAAACATAATAATGATGCTTTGTTTTTAGAGTGTATTCATACTTCCTGTCTTATGATACCCCTGTGAGGTAAGAATTAATTTTTTTTTCTCCCACATATGAGGAAACTGATAGAAAGGAGACCAAATGACTTGTTTCAAGTCACATACATACTTCGTGGGACGGATCAGTTTTTACCTTAACTACAAGCCCAAATTGCCATCTACTTGCCTGCACTTCAAAACTGGACTTTATTTACCACTGTATTCCAAAGACTTGTGTATCTGTTCTAAGACACTGCTGTAAAACCACAGTTTTCTAGTGATCCTCCCAATAGCCTGTAGTGAGTCACTTACCCCTCTGTGCTCATAGCCAGGTGGGAAGCGTGCTATCGCATTATAACAACTTCTACATTACGACTTGACTTTCTTGTGCAATGCCATTTATTGCTACATCAGTGTCTGGCCTGGCAAGGATTTACCTCCTTGCTCTTAGACTCTGACTATTGCTATTAGTCTGAGTTTTTTGTTTCTCACAGCAGAAATCACAAGTAGGAAGCTAAGAAAGGAGGCCACCATAAACATATTTTCTAAACGGACATTTTTGTGCATTTCACATGACTGCGCCAATCTCATTGGAAATGCACTCCTCCTTTTTGTTTAATTTTTAAAAAGTCACTGTAAAAGTATAACCAGCTTAGTTTTTAGATTGCTGTCGAAGTTTAAAATTACAAGGATTGCAAGAGGAGAAGTAATTGGTTGAAAATGAGATGAAAGCAGGGGTTTCTGTATAAGCATTTCCTTTTATCAGTCCTTGATTGCTCTCTTAGTGGACACTTGTACTGAAGGTCTTTCCTCAGGAGGTGCTGATTATTTAAGTGGAGAGAAGGCAGTGCCTGTGCATACATATGTATTTGCAAGTGCCTAGTCTCTGAAGGACTACCACATCAGCCCCTCAAGAAGGACCAGTATCGTGTTGTCCTATAGTTTGATAGAAAAGGATAGTTGCATGCCCTAGTTAGATGTTTAGTCCCTTGGAAAGCAGAGGAGCTACTTGTCACAGTCAGGATTTCAGAGCTGGGCTATGTGTTTGTACAGCTTCATTTAATTCCAAGTTACCCTTGGGTTATTTAATTTCCTGACAGCTGCAAAAACAGTGTTCTCAGATAACAATGGCCTCTAATTAGGCAATGTGCCTAAAATGGTAGAATGTTTTATTTGACCATGGCACTAATATTTTGTATGCAGCTTACACATGAGAAAGTCGAATGAGTTGCATTTCCAGCTTCCCTTGGCAGAGATGTGTCTATCTTGTGATACTCAGTGCATAATGCTAAAGGCATGCCCGCTCTTCTGCCCCTGTGGTTAAAACGCTTCTCATCTTTTTGGACTGTGTCATCAGTAAATCTGTCTTTTAGCTGTAACCACCTTCCAGAAATATGTTTTATCAGCACAGCAAGGCTAACAGGACTTGCACAGCTGAGGCTGTAGAGCATTTTAGAGACACGCAGGCAACAAGAAAGCATATGAGATGTACCTGCAGTTGAGGGTTGTAGCTTCTTGGGGTTTATATTTCACTGTGGAGTTGCCCATACATTGCTTTTATGGCTCATGCACTTAGTGCACAATCAGGCAGTGATAGAAATAAACATACAAGTCAACTGTTCTTCCAAATCATTTATTCAATTTGGAAAGGGTGTTAGCATCAGGTTATGTTAAGTAGTTCCTGACTCATGATTTGTGCTTATGGAAGCTTTATTCATTGGGCTGTACAAATTGATTATTTCTGAATTCCCTCCTGTGACAGCAGGAAGCGGTTGTTTGGGAGTCCTTCCTCTCCTTTAATTCTTAGACTTCCCTTGATTCTAAAAGAAAATACTTCTTCACTGTTTTACTCCCTATTTTAATTCCTTTCCAGAGCTCACAATTCTGACAATTTCTATACCAAGTCCTCATCATTGCAGAGCTTTAAGCTCTTTCTTTAAGGTCCTGTTTCTATAACCATGATGCAAAATTGCAGTTCTGCTATATCGGATACCTACTTAAAAGTCTTGCAACCTTAATTAATGTTTGCTAATCTGCAGTCAGTTTACAACTGCCTTTCAACTGAGCAGTCTTTACATGCATGTCCTGTACCACTGACCAGAGGGCTCTCTTGAAGGTTTCTGATATGGATTCTGTATATTCATTTGCTTTTAGGTGACTGATATCCTGCTCAGACACTGTAATACGATGAAGAGAGATTACTGCATCAATTGGCGTGTATAATAACAGCGAAAACTTATTGTCTGCATTAATCTGGACTTATCCAGTTCTGTTGAGATGCTGATCTGTTTGAAAACACTGGGGATGTCAGCTCAGATTGGCTTGTGGCTACCTGAGCAATGCCCATGGGTTGTCCTCTCTGTAAGATCTGCAAGGATAGGAGATGAGCAAGAAAGTTCATATTCTTCCTTCCCCACTACAGTTCCCCACCAGTCAACAACTGAGGGATACCTAAATTAGAGGTTGAATCCACGTTACCATATTTAATATATCAATATCCCAATATATCAATATACCAATCCACTGCAAATTTGTCTAAACCTGTTTTGAAGCCTCTTCATTCTTTCAGTCTCCATGACATCCTGTGTCAGCGCATGCAGCAGTGTGTGCACTGTATGAATTCGTACTTCAGTTCAGATTCTCTAAACCTGCTCCCAGATAATTTCATCGGCTTTCAGGTATTGTTTGTTTGCATTGTGGCATAATGATGCCTATTGTCGTATTCACAGTTCTCCTCCCAACAGTTCTTAAAGATCTTTGAACATTGACTTGATGTTTCTCAAAGAACTGTCTACAGTGTCTCCAAGACTTTTAGGAAGGGGGATGAACAGAGCCTTTATAAAAATGTTAAATAACATAGGTCCTGCCAGGGGTCCCTATTAGCTGATCCTGCAAAATTCCTTCCATTGAGAACTGACTGTTTATTGCTATTTTTCTTAAAAGTCCATCCGAGGATCTTCACTTTCAATCCTTGGTACTAGGGAAGTAGTGAGAAAGTTCGTAAGACAAATTCTGCCTTTTGATAAGCTGTTCCACAATGTATCTTCCCTTAAAATCCCATCTCTGAGAACTGTATTATAGATACAGTGCTCTTTTTTTTTAACAGGAAAAAATCCAGTTGATTTTTCTCTTGACAGAGAAGAATAAAATTCTAAAATATGAACACCTCATCCCCAGAAGACAAATGGAAAGAATCACAATATATTTGGATTCGTACCTCCCTCTCTCTTCCACCCTCCCCACTCCCCCACCCCCAAAAAAACCAAACCCAAACCAAAAAGCACCGACTCAGTTTGAATCACATAATTTTTTAATCCTGACTCTAGGCACCTAGTTTTAGGTGTAAGATATGATTTACAGTGGTTAACTTCCTTCAGAGTAGCATAAAAACTCAAGTTCTTTTCTGTTTTCTTCCATAATCCCTCTCCAAGCTTTCTGCATACCATCTAGGCAAAAAGTGGTAAACATGTCCCCAGTTTTGCTTTGCATGAGTGTTGTTCATTTTCTTTTGGGTTTGCTCTTTCTGGGATTTCCATTGCCATGTTCTACCAAAACATTCTCATGTTTATTTTGCCAGACCTACCGATCCCTCTTCAGTTCCCACTTCCCTACGTCTACATTTATTGAATTGTTGAACTTGGAATGAACTGGATCTCCACAGTCACAGTTTGGATTTATTTTGAGTTGGTTTTGGAGTATGTGAAATTGAAGAGTTTCATAAGATGTGAGAGGTGACTTCTCAAGGGCCGGAGGTGTCAGGAGCACTGGGCATGTGGCTGGTGTGCCCTCGGAGGGTCCCCAACAACCTGATTTCTTTATCTTTCTATCTTGCACATTGTTGAGCAGATTGTAAGCACTAAATAAGTGGTAATCTCTGGAGTCCTGCTGAAGTAACTGTGTCTGTGAGGTATTATTTCACAGTTGCTCTTCTTTTCTGCTTCCCTGGGCTTGGATAAGATGTTTATTTACTGAAACACTTTAAGCTGAACTTGTGTAATTAAGAGTTGCCAATTTTTATATTTATATATGTATATATATAATGTCTGTGTGTATATATGTGTATATACCTCTGTATATATATTTATTCAGGGATGTAGAAGGGGATTAAGTGAAAGCATTTTTAGCTGTTCTTTTTCAGAAACTTGTCCTTAAACGCTAGCTTAAAACTGAAAAATATATTGGATTTTCAAGCTTTAATATATCTAGGGAGAGCGTCTCCCAGCACTCAGTGGTCCAGGACCAAACCAAGGTTTTCTTTAGTTGGTGAATTAAATAGGCAGCTCACACACAGACATGAACATCTGTAACTGAGGGCAATCCAACAGAGGAGGGTATCCACAGGAGCTGGATGGCAGGTTGTGTCCTGGTCTCCGAGCACTGCTGTCACACAGCTGAAATCCTCAATGATACCAGTTTTTAGGTTTGGTGAATTAGGTTTGGTTTTGTTCTTTTTTTTAAAAAAAAAAAAAAAAAAAAGAAGTTAGAATTGAGCCTTTGGAGATGTGGGATGAGGATTTATGTGGGTCATCATGTGGATGAGCCTCTGCTGGATGTCTGTTCTGGCATTTCAACCAGTGAACAAAAAATGAAACAGCCTCTCGAACAAGCTCTCTGCTGTTTGCAGCAGACAGGAGTGCCTGCTCGGATGGATGTTTACCATGTCTCTTCATGCTCTAAACAGAGAAGAGATCATTTTCCCCCCAGACAAATTCATTTTTAGAATTTGTATAAACAAATTCTTGACCTAGATGAATACTCCAACATGCCACAATGTGCCTGGTTTTAGTGGCTTGTATATACCTTTACAAGGAAGTATATTTATGTGTCCAAGGATCAAGGACAATCCATGCCAGCTTCTCCGATTGCCTCCCAGTTGGATGAAAGGAAACCACAAACTGAAACCAGTTTGCTTTCAAAAGTACAACCTGTGTCTCATAAACATGAAGTTCAAAGGACCTGCAGAGTACACTTCACCAACCCCAAAGAAAAACACTCTCCAGAACAGGAGGTTTAATAGCAATGCTCTTTGTGGCGCAATGGCTGCACCTTTAAGGTGCATGCACCTGCTTAATTTTAAGCATATTAAGCATACATATTCTTGCATTGGGGCTTAGAGAGCCACTCATGTGATGAACGTGGCTTAAATATCCAAAAAGATCAGGACCCCTTCATGTACCACCCTGTAGAAGTGTATGACTGTGGGGGAAGGGAGGGCAGTTGGAGGGAGCCCGGCTCTTTACAGTGGGAAGGAGGAGAGCCTCGGCAGAGGTTTTACTCACATAAAAGCCTCGTTATGTGGATGTATCTGACTTGGGTTATGTCACAAGGGGAGTTGATGGTCTGTTAGCAGTGCAAAACACCAGATTTTGAGCAGGGCTCTTTAGTACAGCAGACAAGGTATGTGCTGGAGTGCTTGCTGTAGGGCACCTCTAATGGGCACCACAATATTTCAGATTTTGTCACTGATTCTCAGTCCTTCCCCAGCTGCTTTAAAAATTCTCTCCAGTTGAAAAGTTTCTGGAGGGAAATTTGGTGTGAAAAAAAGAGCCTATTTTATAGAGATTCCTGTGGTTAAGTCTGGTATGTTTTTGATTGGTTGTTCTAGGTGGGGACACTTTTGTTGTCAGTTTTGATTAGTTGGGCTACTGACGTAGGGTGCAGCCTGCTTCCTTGTTTGAAAATGGAAAGATGATGCTTAAAAAGCACTTGGTGGAAAAGTGGGGAGAGGAAAAGAATTAGATACTGCTTTTCATCTGCTGCTTTTCATGCTTTTGAATTTTTCTGATCATATTCCCCCCGCCAGTGAGCTCGAGGCAGCTGGGCTGTGGTCCATGACCAGGTCTCCTAGCCTCTGCTACCACATAAATAATAATAGTAATGTCGTCCAGGAAGCAAAAAACTGAAAGACTCTTGTGTGTTTGTCAAGTACTTTTTTCCAAGCAGCCATTGCAGCAAGAAGGTTCTAGCTGGCAAGAAAGATTTTAAATAAAGCGCAGAAGGTACTTATTTCCAAGGTGAGCTGAAGGCAAAGAGGCTTAATGTGAACAACTTCCCATACAGAAAAGGGCTGCCTTAATGAACTGTATGTTAGTAAGTGGACAGAGTCTCTGTTGCTGGATAGTGACAATACATATAATTTCTATAGGGCGTAGATGTGCAATAATCTATTGTTGTTTTTCTCCCAGCTTCGTTCTTCAATTCTGTAACAATTTGGCTACCAAGAGGGACTCGTGGATTAGAGAGTAAGATTGATTTGGCCTTTTTCCATTGAGGCGAGTGAAACAAGTCAGCCCCTCGTCAATACAAGTCTAATTTGACCTCATCCTCTCTGGTTTGGTGAAGTAGTGGAATAAGAGCTGGAGTCGCTGATGCACGTTGGGTGGGTGGCTGGCGTGACTACTGAAAACGCATAGTGCTTAGCAGGGTGGGAGCACTTGATAAAGAGAAGGCCCTTGTACTCAGAAATGCCAGAGAGAAATTGTGTGGAAAATTCTTTCAACTAATGGTCTGAAAAATATTCAGCAAAGGCTATTTTCTACCCTTACTTCTAATTACATCTTAAACATTAATAGCCTGAGCAACTGGAGAATCACACACACTAATGTCACAGTTCACTTGGAGCAATTTGTTTTGTAAGATAATGAACTGTGTCAGCAAAAGTTTAAAACTTGATATAGGTGGGGCTGACAGTACGGCCTTCTGTTAACTTTGCCCAGTGTTTCCCATTAAAATGCCCTAGGTCTTTGCCTCATTCTCTGCTAGATTTGGTAACCTGGGGTGAAATTCTCTATGCTAGGGGACCTGACTTTTTCAGTTTTTCTTTTGTTTTATTTAAGCCATTCTCAGGAGCAGCTTTGAAGGAAATACCGCAAAATACCGCAAAATATTGACATCTTTTTCGTTGAAGAGCTGTAGTCCTCTTATGCTTTGGCAGGGAAGGTGTCTTTGCACAAGAAGGTACCTTTGCCTTCCTTATTAAAACCATCCAGCCCAGGTGTAGGTTTGTTGCGCTCTGGAGTTTTTCAGCCAAGTGTCAGAAGTGACATCGAGTCTGTTGTTTTTTGCAGTCCATAGCACAGCTCATGCTGGCAGAGCATACTGTACACCCAGCTTGCGGATAAGGCATGAGGAAAACCAGCTTTGTAACAACTGCCTCAGTGCTGCAGTGGGGAGCAGGGACCCTCGGGGCATGCAAGAGCAAGGGAGGTTTCTGGCCCTGCTGTTACCAACATCATGGAGAGGAAGAAACAGAATAAAGGTATAAATAGTGAGTCTGAGATTGGAGGGGAGAAATCTGTGAGTTAGAGCAGCAGTGATGGAGATGAGGACAGGCTGGTGGGGTGGGGAGATGGACCTAGCGTCAGGGGGAAGGCATTGGGGGGGAAGATAGGGCATAGGACCAGTGGGGAGGACAAGAAGAGACAAAAAAGAGTAAAGTTGGATGTATGAACAAGGAGAGTGGGAGGAGACAATGAGGATTGAGTGCTGTTGGTGAGGGTGACTGGGTGGGGAGGTGGGAGGAGGGAAGAGAAAAAAGGGGAACAGGCTGGTGGGTGTTCACTTTGTGGATGAGAAGAAATTGGCCACCCAGAGCACTTTCTCCTGCCACTGCCCATGAGGACACGCATGGCAGCAGGTACCTGTCCCGCTCACCAGCAAAGGGTGTCTTTCATTCCGCACCAGCTCTGGGCAGTGGAAGAAGCCAGCTACAATTGCAGTGCATACAGCAGCAGGTCTGAATGGGCTGGCTCTAAAACAGGAGCATGTGCAAAACATGATGACTCTCTGATGCAATTGCAGTTTTTCAGCAGTTTTCAGTGCCCAAGCTGGTAGTTGTACTGGTTTTGTTTCTGAGCATTTTGTTTGAACTATTACTAAGAGTGCCTGGGGTTATTAGAAAGGCTGATGCCAAAACTCAATTTGCCTGTGATAATTTACCTCCTTTTGTGTCTGCTTCATGATATAGGTATTCAGTTGCATCATTACAGGCTACTGCTTTGAGATCCATTACCTGAGTGCCCAAAGCTCCCACACTGGGGTGGCATCTGGCTTGAGTGGTAAATGCGGCTGGGGGCTGCAGACAGCTGCATCCTTCCTGCTGCTGGAAGCTGGACACTAAATAAAGCAAATGGCAGGAAAAGAAAGATTGGTTTCATGGTAAATAGGATTGTGTCCCTGTCTCTGACAACCTCAGTTTGGCAGCCTCCTACCTTCAGAGCACTCAATATTGCACCACTTTAAACAACATTTTTATGTGTAAGATAAATCCTCAGTAACTGTGCTGGAGTGGTTGGTGTAAAGCAGGTTCCAGGATGGTGGTTTGTGAGAAGTTGTCTACAAGGAACCACTGTTTCCAGCTTCAGGTGCTAAATGGGTGTTTAACTTCCGCTGAGATCAGTGGGACATTAGGCACATGCATTAGCGCTTTACTTGATTTGCAGTGTTGTTGCAGGATGAACCGTCCCACTGGGGACTGACCGGTGCTGTGGGGCACAATCCTGACCATTGATGAATGTATTGCTTTCCAAGCATAGGTAATAGCCCCCAAATTCCAGGCCATCATGGGATCTGGAGTAAATTGTCCCTGTGGAGAAATTCTGCAGATAATGTCCAGCTATACTGAGAAGAAGGATCAACCTTTTTATTAAGGGCACATGTATAGGGAAGTTATAAAAGGTTAATAAATGATAAATAAGTAGTTAATTGATGATTAACTCTAGTCCAGCAGGTCAAGAGATTGCTTTTAGCTGTTTGAAGGGCCATCCATGCCACACACGGGAGAGACGGGGCTGCAACAACCCAGCGTTGAGGGTTTTCTTGCTCTCTTTCATCTTCAGGATCAGTTGGGAGTCCTGGGAGTGGAGAGTCATCTCCAACTGTGTCTGGTTCAGAAGAAGTCCAGATTTGTTTACCCTAAGGAAGAGGTCATGCGAGTCCAACACAGACACAACAGCTTTGTTCTGCAGGATGCTTTGCTTCTATGCTTTCTTTCATACCATGCTGTCTCATGGCATTTCACAACAACAACAGGGCACAGCAGAGCTGAAAAAGTTAGCTGTCCTTTTATTTATATTTTTAGGACCCAAGATTGGTAGGTCCAATTCTAATTCTTACAAATTAGAGTTTAGCTGTCTCAGGGTACCACTTTGGAAATAGAGTTGGGGAGGATAGCCTGAAGGCAAGAGTCTAAGCCAAAGAGCATGCTGAGCAGTGATGTTGCTGGTAGGGCTGTGTGCTCTTCTCCCCACAGATTGACCAGCTCAGGAGGAGAGGGTAAAGCTGTGGAGCAGTGTTTTAGTCTGCATCAGTTTGTAAGCCTCCTTCTGTGGGACATCTATCATCTCTCTCAATCATTTCTTTCAGAACTTGTGTTTATATGAAGATGCCTGTTTTATTTCTTTGCTCAAGAGCTTGTGCTGAGCTTCTGCTAAGCCCTGTCATGGGACTTTCTTTTGCTTTTGATTCCCTGCAATGCACAGAGAAGTTCCACTTTGCACTTCTTGGATTATGTCTGCAGAAATGAATTTAAACTATTCTTGTCTATACTTATCTTCTTTACTCTCCTAACATTTCTCATGCTGTGAAAGCAGCCAGAATGCATTTTTGCTTACATCCGTTGTCTCTCTGTATTAGGTTGAAATGTAAACTCATGAGGGCAAGAAACATCTTTTTGAAACAAGTGCAGGGCCCTTCAAAGTAGTGCTGTCTGTGATCCGTTTGTTGCAAGTAAAGTGATCAGTAAAAACTTATATTAAAAAATTACATGGTACAAGCATTTAAAACAAAACTGCATGTTAAATCAAATCACTCCCAGCTGGTGAGGCACACTGAAGATACTGATGTCTGCTTTTCTGCTTGCTCTGTTCTTTTTTTTAATTAGCACCTCACTTTCCTACACAGGGTTTCCCTTTCCCCCAGCTGTTGTATCCTGCAGGATTAGAAGGTAGAAGCCAAGCCGCAGTGGTGCTTCCTGCTTAGGAATCTGCCCTCATAGCCACCATTTGGGTCTGTACCTTGTTTTGCTTGAGGATCTCCAGAAGCTACAGAAGTGACTGTGAATTTGAACCCTCACCATCGCTTTCAGAGAGGAAAGCAGTGGCTCTGACCGGAACAGAAGAGTGAACTTGCTGACTGCTTCCAGCCAAGCAGTGGTTTGCTGTGCTACAGCTGGATTCAAACACTATAGTGGGACTAGCGCTGGGCAGCCTGCTCACCCAGGGCCCCTGTGTTGACCACTGCTCTGCAAGTCTTTTGCACCCTTTACGTGATTATTGCTTTGGCAGAGTTTAGATGAGCACTGTTTACCCATTTTCTTTCTAGCAGACCAGTCTGAAAACCTTTAACTGGCATTATTTTCCAAACTCTTATATTTTTCTCCCTCTTTTTAAACATTTGCTTTTCTGTTGATGAGAATTTGCAGTAACACAAATCTCTCTTGCTGTGTTTCATGAGAGAGTAAACACTCTGTGGGGGAAGTTCATTTTTTATAAGTAATCTTTTTTTTCCCCTAATTTGAATGGAAAGCAACACTTTACTAATCTTTTAAAACTGTCAGCTTAATTCTGTGTTTGTTACCAGTGTAACCCCTTGTCTCTGTAGCATTCTGGGTGATTTGCAAACTGAGAGAAGTTGATAGATATTTTGCTCAGCACAAGTCGGCATGGGCCACTAGCCTGACGAAATGTCAGCTCTCCTGACCCAGCGCAGGCAGGTTTCGGCATACCTGGAGTTGCAGGGGATGTTAATGCAGTCTGAGAGATGCTTCTGGTAGTTTGAATCACGGGCTGTGGCAATACATTTAATCAATAGGCTATTAAAGAGGCAGCAGGCTCTCTATCGCTGGGTGGGTTCAAATAATGCATTAAATAGAATTGGGAATGATCTAGGGCTAACTGGCCCTGCCATAGACTGGCTGTGTTATGCCTGAAGATCTTTCAACCCTGTTTTTTTTATTGTCTCCATGGTGTGTATTACAGTTGTACACAGCTCTCATCACCAACCAGGGACAGAGTTGCATTGCATACTACATAAACGTAGGAAGAGGCGGTCTGTGCCCTGCAGATTTAGTTGTAGAAACTAGGCAGGAATTAGGACGAGGGCATATTATCCCAGTCTTAGAGATGGAGAACTGAGATACAGAGAGATGCCCTGCAAGATAATCTGTGGCAGGGACTGGTCCCAGCCCCCAAAGCTGGCATTCTGTGCCCCAAATGGCCTCCTCTTTGCTGGAGCTAGTTTAAAAATACATGTCAGTGAAACAGAGCTTGCAGGCCTCTTTGGCTGAGTGCCATAGCTAATCACCAGAGATTTCACAGTGAAGTCTTTCAGAGTGTCTGTTTGATTAATGGTTCATATTTTGCAGATCTGAGGCTTTTTATTTTATTCTTAAATTTATTACATATCACTTATACAAGTTAAATATGTTTTAATTCCATCTTAAATACAGTGGAATAATCTCTACAGTGAAGTTGGCTTTTTTTACCCAGCAGCAGCATGTTTGCAGAGGCTCGCACTTGAACATGCAGCTGGTTAGTTAGGATTCTTCGCAGTCCTGTTGCATGTGCTTCCCCAGAAGTCTCATAAAAGTAAGAAACCAAGGAGCTCTGAAACACCATCGAACTGAACCTCACGGCATTATGCCTCAAGGTTATGACAGATAACCGTGCTGCTTTCACAGGAGAGAAGTTTGATATGTCAGGCAGTTGCAAAGGCATGCAGAGAGGCTGGGTGGGAATGGGAGTGGTAATGCATGTTTGGGTCCACTGAGATGTGGAGATCAAGTGGGGCAAGGGAAAGAGTGAGCTACTTGCCTGTGTCACCTCCTGGGCACTGGTCTGGTAGGGTAAGTGGTTTGGACTCAGATGTGAGCACACACCTGTGGCAGAGCAGGGGTAAAATCCAGGAGTCCCTTCTACAGTGTTTGCCGCTCTCCCTCCTGCCAGGCTGTTTGCAGCGTCCCAAGGAGATCACAGTAGTGCCACTTCGGGCTTTGCCCCAGTCTGGTCCTTGAGCACAGGCGGTGCATATGGAGCCCTCTTTTAGCAGCTCTTCCCCCTCCCCACTGGCTGGGACTAATGGGGAGCTGGACAAAGGAAGCTCCTGATGGAGAAGGGCTGTGCTGTTCTGTCCTCATAGAGTTCCGCTGGTTTTCTTTGGCCAAACTTTGAGTATGTCACAGCGAAACCTGATTTTCGCAAGTTCACACAGTCTGTACGCTGCTCCCTTCCTTTTAAATTAAACATCCTTTTCTTTCCGCCTGGCAAGTCCCCACAGCAGGAAGACCCCCAAGCGCGCTCCCATTGTGGCTGCGCTGTTTGCGGACAGGCTGTTTGCTGCCGACTCAAACAGAAGTGCTGCAACAGCAACTGCAATCGTCTGTTTGATAAACAGTGCCCGACCGTATGCTCAGCTGTTGATTCCTGAGGACGTTTCCCCCCACCACCACTTGCATACATGCATGAACAAGCTACCAATATATATGTACAGCCATGTAGAAGGGTTCATTAATAAGGGATTTCGCAGTTGTGCCATGTTTGCCTTCAGAGCTTTGATCTTGAGAAGGGCACTCAATGGCAGAAACAACACTGCGTCGGAACCCATATCAAATGCTGTTATCCTGAGCACCTGGGGCTGGAGGCTCAGCAGGGCAGGGTAGCTTTGAAATGAATTAGGAGCATTTCTCCTGAGAACCATGAACGTTTGTCTCAGTTAAGCTTGTTTTTGCTATTTCCCAGTGCTGCAAGTGATTGGTTATTGTAAAATCCCTTAATGGCTTGTATAGAGAAGAAAACCATGATAAATGCAAGTAAACGTACTGCTTTTGCTTTTTTTGACACTTGTTTCTCTACTATTTTCAGTCCTGAACGACAAATGGCTGTATTCTTTGTGGTTAGCATGGACCAGTTGCAGAGCACTGCACAGCAGGAGTCTCATGCATTCGTAGCTTCACAGCTCAAACAACTTCTCAGCTTTTCCAGCAAATTACTTTTTTCTCAACTTAATTTTTGAAGATTGTAATAGTTAGGTGTCAGAACCCCATGTAATAATATACCTTAGTAGCTTTGATGAGTTTTTGTAAGCTATTCTTTCTCACCACAACTGCATTACTTTAGCCCAAACCTAGCACTGTCATGCCAGCTAACTAATTTTTATCCCTTCTGCTCCCTCTTTGTCCTGTTTTCTTGGGCTTTTTGCTCATGTTCACATGACCGGCCCTGCCAGGCTGTGCTGTGCTTCTGCATTGGGCTGCAATTGCTGTCCTTAGAGCCACTACCAGTAGTGGGGTCTGCTGTGTGCCACAAGAGCTTTTAAAGCCAAAAAGCCTCTCTCTGGATTGACTTAGTGCTCTCCAAGCAGCTGCGTTTGTATTTTTTCCTTCTCCGCTCTCTCAGGGTTGTTTCTGTTCCCGTGTGTGACACCAAGCGATGCGCTCAGCACGATGCCTTCCCATCTAGGTAGCCCAGGGTTTGGTTTATTTATAAACCTAGCACGAGTCAGGACAGCGTCGGTGGCATTACTGGGTTTGGGGAGCTGGGAGAGTGAAACAGCAGAAGGGAGCAGCTTGCTAGCAAAAAAGTAATTATTTGTCAGATGATGTCTTTTGCTCTTTCTGGAATCAGCTCATTTGTTTCAAAGAGGACCAGCCCGAAAAAGGCAGAATTACTGAGAGCGCTGTGTTTGTCAGAGAGGCTCTGTGCTGGGATAACAAAAGCAAAGTGAGCCCTTGCCTAAACCCGTAGGGTGGCGTGATGTGGGAGCTCGTGGTGTGCCACTGAACTGATTTTTATTTTTGCATTCAGAGGCAGAGCACCTGCTTCAGCTCTCTTTAGGTTCAGAGATATGAAATAAAGGAAAGGAAGTATTTCTAGCTTTTGGAAACTTTCTTCTTTTTTTTCATGTAGCACCTAGTTTGGAAGCAAAAGTCTCTGTTGCTCTGCCAGTATGACTGTTAGGAAGAAAAGATTAAAAATATGCCAGGGGAATATTTTAAAGGAGCACCAATGGGCAATGATCTTGCCAGCAGATAAGGAAAATCTCCTTCAGTTTTTCCTCAGCATCTCTTACATAGTGCTCCCCCCCCTTTACTTTTGTCTTCTGAGCTATCAACACTACGAGATAAAAAACCCTCCAGTATTGAGAAATTTAGTGTCTGCACAGAATAACAGCCTGTCCCTTTAAACTACAGATAAGCCTTAGTGGAATTTCTATTCTGGGAATAGTTAATTCTGTTTGAGGTTGGGCAAGAGAGAAGCGCTCACAGGCTTAGTAACAATATTTTTACTCCATTTGATTTTTCTGCTAAGGATTTGCCTCCCTCATTTGATGGAAAGTGCAATTATTGATCAATCCCCTACTAAGGAGAAGATTTGGGGGGGGGGGGGGNAAAAGCCCAAAAGAGAGTATTTGTAGCTGTAGTGCTGTTATATAATAGCCATTATGTAATGCCTGTTGGTGCCAACTAAAAATATACTGGAAGATAACTTCCAATTCATTGAAGCATTTAACTAGTGTCGTCCCAGGGTTTCTTGTTCTGGATTCAAACCCTTCTGCAGATGTTGAGAAGAGCTTACAAGTCCCCTAGACTGCACAGCAACCTGTTTTGTCTCTTATCCCTCTTTTTCTCCAATCTTGTTTTTCTCTTCTACTTGGGAGTTTTAGAAATGGTAAATGCCTCTTCAAGTCACCTCTTTGCACACCCCACTGACCACGCCATTGGTCCACGCAGCCCCTTTTCTAATGCTTTGTTCAGCTGAGCTTTAAATGTCCATGGTAGACACTGGGTTTTCAGGAGGAGGTGAGCGTAAAGCATAGCAGGGAATAGATTTTGCAATTGCTCATGCAGCAGCCATTGAAAACTCAACTGCTTCACAGGCAGTGTTTTATAGGGAGCTCTTCTCCCTATTGGCTGAGCTGCGGCTAAAAGTATGTTGCCTTTTCCATCCTTAAGGCCCCCCTTGAACTGCCAGCAGGACCTGACATCCATGCCCAAATGCTCAGCCCAGCTGCAATTGCTGAAATGGAGTAAGCCCCCAAGGTGCTCTTACCCAACACTGGAGAGGTGCAATACGGACCATGGTTTACCCTTATTTTCTGTAGCAAAACATTGATGTGGCTGTGCGGGGCCTGGAGCACTGTTCTGAGAGGCAGAGCATGCAGCCCAGCCTGAGCAGTGTTGTGAGATGGCAGTGCCTTTGGCCAAGTCTCGAGGGCAGTGGCAGCCTCTCTGGGTGGGGCAGGGGAGTAAGCATCAGCTGTGGTCCCCTGGACAGGGTTGGGGGACAAGGGGACGTGACAGGCCGCTGGAGGTGACCCAAGGAGGAGCTGCAGGGAGGTGACACCGGCAGCAGCAGTGAGCTGAACCACCGATGGGGACCCTGCAAGGTTTGTTATTTTGACAAGAAAAACTTAAATAGTCCTGGCTGAAAAAGCCATGAGCAAAAGCCTCCTTATGTCCACATATCCAGGATTTCAGTCTGCGTAGAGATGTACAACACTGTAAATAACACTATGTATCACAAAATGATATGAGTGCTTTAATTAAAGCCTCACAGTAGTACCGGGAGAGGGTAACTAGATCTGTTATCACCAGTGGTGAAACTGAACTGTGGTTGAAGCAACTTCAGTTGGGTCACATATTTACGCATAGGGATTCAGAAAGTGGGGTTTGGACTCCCATCTTTTGCTGTAATTGGTGTATGGCATTGCCATTTCTGTTCTTCATAATTGAAAACAGCGATTGTGCTGTTCTGTACCCAAACACTAAGATCAGAATGTCAGTATCAATGTCATAAAACTATATTCAGGTTTCTTACTAAAGTAGATGCATCCTGTTAATGAGCTATGGCACCTCTGTGGTCAAGGAGACTAATGCTTCCATTGCAGGAGTCACAGGTGCTATTTTAGGTGACCAGAGATGGTGTGTAACTGTTCAAGCCCTCCAGGATCACTGGCTCAGTCCCCAGTGGGATCAGCAAGGGGTTTTGTTTTTCAAAAGAGCAAAGGTTGAGTCTGTCTTCAAGACTTACAGTGCCTTTGTTTTGCATGAATTTACCCAAGAAGCATCTTGATTGTATCCAAGCGAGCATTACATACATCGTGTGGCGCATTTTGCTCTTGAAGGTGCCGTAGAACTCATTAGTACCCATAGTAATTATTGTTGCTATTGCTTTATTACAGCAATATAATGAAGTATGACTGGAGATAACTCCTGGTTAAACTCGATTTCCTCTGCAGGAACAGAAACGTTGGCAAACTTAATGAAGGGAACCAATGGTGCTTTGCGCTCGAGTTGGCTCTGTCAGCCACAATGGCAAGTGCAGTTATGTTGCATCCAGTTTTAAGGAGGGGGAAATCCTGATAAGTAAGTAGAACTAGGATTTTACTAAACAAGTATTTGTCTGCTTGCTTTTAACTGAAGCTGCCTACTTTCTGCCATGTGAATGTGCCTCATGTCCCAGCTCCTGGTCAGTCTTTCTCCTAGAAGATGCCTGTATAGGAAGGGCAGTGGGTTAAGGCAGTGGATCAGGACATGGAAATCATATCACTGTGTGATCAAACAGCTTAACCTGCTTGTGTGTTGATGCTTGTCTCTGGTAGTTGCTGGGTAAAGTGATGTGAATGCTTACTCAAAACCACAACAAATTACGTGAGTGATAATTGATTAGCACTATGAGGTAAAGATTTAGGACTCTACAGCCTCAGGCCAGCGTGATTTGCTTTCTGTGGGGTAAGATATTGTCTACGGTGCTTACTGCTTTGTTTGTATAAAGAGGGAGAGAGAGCCTATGCAAAGGGTTTTTGCTGATGTGTGTGTTAGCAGAAGCCACTCTCCATTTCCTTGTGCCTATGTGTGTTAAATGCCAGGTGGCAGACAGTTGGAGAGGAGAAATGTAAAAGCTGCGGAAAAAAGAGCCAATGGCTTTAACGCTGCCTCGTCAGTCCAGCCAAGCACAGTTATAGCAATATACTTACTTTGGCGCTCTTCCCTCGGTGACGTCATCAGCATATTAACTGAAGATGTGGCCATGAATTTTTTAGAGCCAGCAAAGAGCTGAACGTCTGAAACGTTGAATAGGTAATGAGAGCCGCTGTCCTGCATGCGCTCCCCCGTGGGTGATTCACAGGGGAAGGTGGCACGGGGCAGATGCTCGGCCCATCGGCCGTCCTGGTGAAGCTGGAAACCACTGCACTGGTAGGTCCTCAGTCTGCATCCTCTGTGTGCCTTTAATGGGGCCAATTTGGGGAACTGGCTGTGCTGCACCATGGTTTTGCACACTTACGGGCAAGATGTGTTGAAAAGAGCATTCATTACGTTCTGAATAGGCACAAATAAACCAGGCAATACTGTATCAGCGATATTGTTGTGTGGGATTGTTATTTAAAACAGCATTTCATCTGGAAGCTTTGACCAGCTCTTTGACTGGAAATCAGCTGGGTTTGTTATTGTGCCTATGTTTAAATTGTGCTTTCCTTTTAATCTCTTTAGTCTACATCTTGCATTAAAAATCCACTTAATTTTATGACCAGAAGATGCCCTGGCCGTTCCTCCTGTAACAACTGCTTCACCACCAAATAAGCCATAGCCATTAAATCGACCCCTGCGGTGACCTGCATATCTTTAAGCATTTAAATGAGTTCTGCAAATTAGGCTTTTAGGATTAGTCATCATAGATTTGCAGCATCATTGGTGTGTTGCCAAGGCCCCCAGTTTTGTCACCATGACTACTACCGCAGGGTTACCGAGAAACATAAACTGCAGGAAAGTTTTTTAAACAGAAAATTCACGTGCCAGAACGTGAGTGGGTGAACAGTAACAATGCACCCGCCGCAGCCAGGGGAGCGCCTGGTTGCTGATATGCAACGCAGCCCGGCGGTGGGCCTCCAGAGGAGAGAAGATGCTGTTATCCACCCAGGGAAGATCACCATCGTATGTATTTCTTATATTGTCACTTGTGCCTGTTCAATAAATAGTGTGTTTTGAGAAGGTGGGGAGGCAGTGGGAGTGTGTGCTTAGTCCACGAAATGCTCTAATCCTATGGGGATAGTCCCTTCTCAGGAAAGGCTGTCCCCACTGTGGGATGTGAAACTGCAGGAGGGGTGATCCTATAGTGAAGCATTTGTGATGATAAAATCACCTGGTACTGTCTTGTGAGATCAATGGGCATGAACTGTCAAGTCTGGGGGATTTTTTTAAACCTGAGCACTGAAAAACAGGATGCTGTGGTTTGTCTCCAGCAGGGAATATACAACCCAACTCTTCTCTGCTTTTGCTTCTTTAAATATATGCCTGCCTTATGCAAGGGGAAGCTCCTGGCCCCTGTATTCACCTTCTTTTCTAGACCTTCTTCAGACATGTGGGAATTAGGGCTTTAGAAATAGGACTACTGGAAATGCCTAAGTGCCATCCCTTCAACATTTGTGCTCTTCTATCATGTGAAAACCCAGCCCCGTAGCTCTTTCCCCGGCCCCGCCTTGATGTCTTCTCCTAGCACATCTAACACGTATAGGCATGAGTTTGCTTGGGAACTCATGAAGAGAACATGTGCATTTGGTAGCCTCACCCTGGCGTGGTTTTCCCCACACTGTTGATATACGTGGCTCTTTCTCATGTAGTCGTCTCCTGTTCCTCAGCCTCACCTGACTGTTTCACAGGGGCTCAGGACCAAAGTCATCCTCCTGGCTGAACCTCCTGTCCTCTCTGGCACATGTCCTGGAGTTTCTTATCAAATTCTTCAACAAGACAGTGCCAGAAATCATCAGGGGATGTCCACTGGCACCTAATGGAAGTAGGGTCTAAGTTATGAAATGTCTTTTATAGTCCTTGGAGGGAGAAGGAAATCCAGGGAATGGTTCTTAGCTCCCCATCAGCTCTGCAGGCACTTTCTCCTGCCCTAGGCAATGCTGATAAACCAGCTGCCCAACAGCATGCTTAGTGCTGGGTGGGAGTAGAGCCTGTTCTCAGAGGTGTTTCTCCTCCTGTATGAATCTGCCTTTTCCATCTCACTCCATCCCTTCCCTCTCCCCAGGACCTTCTCGCAGGTCTCGTGGCCGAGTGCCTCTGTAAGGTTGGCTGCCCAGTCTGAATGTGGGATGCTTCCTGTGCTATTCCACCAGCTCTGGGCCGCCAGCTTAACATCTTGGTGTGGAGGTCTGAGTGGGTTTTTTGTTTCTGAAAGAGATTCTTTGCATTCAGAACACAGCAAATTCCTGGTGGAGGCAGCTGACAGATCATGCTCTGCAAGGCCTCCGTGCCTGGGACTTGCTCTTCTGTAGTCCTTCCCTGACCTTCCAGCAACAGTGCCAAAAACCTCTGTCGTGGGTTACAGATCGAAAATACATAAATAGAATGAACCAACACACTGGGGTCAAAAAGGGGACAAATGCTACTGATGCCAGCTCACATGTGTGGCCCGAAGAGTAATTGCCTGTCCTACAAGCCTGATACTCCCTGAAAATGGGGCTGGTCAGGAGGGGAGAGCATTGCTGTGTGTGCAGAAGCTGGCATGCTTATGTGTTATATATAGGAGCATGTATATAGATGCACACAAGCACATTATATGTTTACGTGCTAGCAGGCCACCACAGCCCAACTGTTTCCTCAGTTTGGAGGTTTCCCACTTAAACCATTCTGGTTTCCCTCGTATGTTTTGTTTTTACCTCTAATTTCCCACAAATGAGCAGTCAGGGAGTTCTCCTACCGCTCTCCTAAAGGTTTCCTTCCCCTGAACTAAACTGCTTTTGCAGGGGATTTTCACTTATGCAGTAAAGTGCTTGTTAGAGGTCTGTGTGGGTGACTAAATGCTATTTGCTTCCCAGTGTCAGTCCTGTTCCATATTTGTATTTGTCTTGAATGTTCTGGAGAAATAGAGGAAAAATACATTTTAGCCTCAGACCCATCTCAGCATAAGTGAATTTTGTGCCTATTTCTTCTGAGGCTGGCTGCATTGATCTCATGGTTAAGCGAGTGGAAATAAAGAAGTAAAATCCTGAGCTATCATAATCCTGTTTGGGTGAACTGGCTGCCTCCAAAGTATACAGCCTGGTGTGGAAAGCATCTCATTTTTAATTACGACTAATGCTGCTCTTTCGGTGGCACTTAGCGCTGGATTACCCGAAAGCCTGACTGTCTCAGGAACACCAAGGTTCTCTGTAAGAAAACGAGATTTGCCCATATGCAGAGAATGAGTCTCTCTGCCTGGCTGGTTTCAACCAAATTTGCTGGAGAGAGAGGAAAAGCTCTCAAGGATCTCAGATTCCTGTAATTATTGTGCAAATGGGTGAGTGGGAAATGGGAGAGGTATTGTGTCCCTGTTCACCCTTTCCTGCTCCAGTGAAAGGTCCCATATTACACATCGAGGGGACCAGGCTTACTCGCGTGCATTGCTCCCATTCCATCATGCTCCAGACAGCAGATGCCAAGGAAAGGGGAGCCAGTGGTGGGAGAGCGGCTATTCCTGCCTCATTCCCTCCTGGAGCCTGTCTTCTCTTTCTCCTCAACCCATTAATCTCTTTTTTTTTTTTTTTCCCCACTGGCAATTACCATAATAATAATAGAATCAAATGCTGAAGAAGAGTTGAAAATGCCATAGCATCTCTCACAACATACAGCATTGGACCTGGTCCTTCGAGCAGGAATTGCTGGGAGATTTTGGGTGCTCCCTTATAGTATGATGGTGTAATCTATCAGTGTATACTCTTGAACTGTCTTGTTCTTTGTCGCTCAGTGTAATAATTACCCAGACCATTTTACCTTCCAAATGCTTTGCATCTATTAATCACTCATCAGCATTCCTGAAATGACAGGGTTCGTATCTCCGTTATATAAATAACGAAAGCAAGATGAAGAAGGTAGCAACAGAACTTCATAGGAAGCGTCTGCTGCTCTGGGGTGCGTCTGCTTTGGGAGTTTGATTTGCAGCCTGTTATTTCTGAGGTGCCGAGTCCCAGAGCAGCGCCAGCGCCGCCGGGCTGAGAGTAGTGCTTGTGCAATATCAGGCTCTGCGTGTCCCAGGGTGGGGAAAGGCTTTTGAAAAATTGCCCCTAAATTAGAAAGTTGATTTAGATGGGCCTTAAATCAGCTTTCTTCCAACTGTGAGGCTTGTTTTTCTGGAGGACTCTGCAGGGAGATAGGAGGTGGGTTCCCAGCGAAGCTGGCATGGCAGGAGGACAGGCAGCAGTTTGCAGCCTTCCTGCATAATTTTTGCAAAGCATGAAGCTAAAGTGTTACCAGCAACCTGGAATGCAGAGAGGGCTCAGGTTTTGCCAAACACCAACCAACCATGCAGAGGCAAGAAAAAAAAGCCTGCTGCCTCCTGTTTGCTTCGTTGGCAGCTAACCCTTATATCCTGGCCATTTTTATTCCTGGTTTGTAGCCTGCCCCCCTCCTGCATCTCCCTGTATCCTGGCAAAGGAAGTGCTGTGATCAAATGTTAATGCTCAGGAAAATCTAGCTGTGAGCAGCAGTGCTTGCATCCTGCTGTTTAATTTTCCTTGTCGTGGGCTACAGCCGTCAGTGGTTGGGGCAGGCTGACTTTCCTCCCCGTGCTGGCCACCGTGCGGGCCCTGCTGCAGCTTCTCCTGTACAGGGCTGTGGGGACTGTGCTAGCCATTGCTGCCTCCCTCCCTCCGAGCGCTAAATATGTGGTGTGCCCTATCTCTAATACTCCTTATCAAGAGTATTAGAGTATGCAATTACTTGCATAATTCCCTCAGTGCCTTATCAGATTAGCATGATTTCAAAGTGTTAAGAGCATCAGTGCCTGAAAGAGTTTTGCACTCAGCTTGCCTTGGCCTCCCCGTGTTCAGATTAGATGCAAAAGCATTCATGATAATAGAAAACTGTTTGGACAGAGGTGGTTTTCTTTTCATCCTAGATTAATAATAGAAGCATGGAGACCTGTTAGAAAGGAGCAAGGCTTTCTCACGTAGTTCCTTTAATCCTTGTTATGTCTTTGATATCTGGCTTTTTTGTGGGTTGTTGTTTGGGAATGGTGGAGAAAGCCCCCATGTCCCGCAGCAAAGGCCACATGTGCTTCCCCAGCTCACGGGGAGAGGTGATGGTTCCTGTTGGTCCCAGCTGGTTGGGGAAGAAGGCCCGTCTGAGCAAATGTCTCATTTCTCCTGGGTGAGTTTGGAGATTTGATTTGTTTAAAGAAGGGCCATGAAACAGGTTACACTGGAGCCAGCCACAGTCATCCCTTCTTCCCTCCCTCCTCCTTCTCTGAAAGCAACAGTAAAGCACGTTACGTATATGTGAGCATTATGTCAGCACATAGGAAATAATGAGATTTTCCTGTTCCTAACAGTGGCAGGAATAATCAGACCAATATCTTCATAACATCCAAAACGATTAAGGTTTTCGGTGTGCGTGCTGCTGAGGGGCATGGTTGGAGAGGGCCACCCAGCCCCTGCGAGGATGCTGGCTCTTCTGAAAGGGGCTGGTCCTGAACCTCATTGCAGGCCTGGGCAGAGCTCTAACCGAGCTGATACCTGCTTGAAGTGTTTGCCTTGTGGCAAGTTTGCACCCTGTGCCCATCCACATACCTAGCACAGCTAGGATCTGTTTACAGAGTAGTTTTGCTTTCCTGGGAGTGCTGGGTACAGCAGAAAATAGGCTTGTGGTATAACTGGGCAGATATCTTTAGTCCTAGCCAGAAAAAATTTGCTCTGCTTTCCATGTTCATACCCTGTACCCATTCCCAGGATGCAGTGTCAGCAGCCCCTCCAGTTCCCTCTTGTCCCCCTTTTTCCTGGTTGCAAAACCATCCAACAGCTACATTCATATTGTAGCTTGGGCTCAGCCGGAGCCAAGCACTGACTTTTGTATCCAGAAAGATCTATTGTTATTCCTGCTTGCTCTCACCCTTCCCTCGCCACCCTCCCCTAAAATTCCCACCCCTTGGCTTGCTGAATAATTTCAAGGTGCTAATTGCCCCGTGCCACAGCTGATCCATTGATCTGGAACGCAAACAGTCTCGAGGTAATTTTCTGTCTGAGCCAGTCTGGGGCTTACGCAAGTGCTGGTGTTTGTTTCCTTGTTTTTAATTTCCTGCAAAGAAAAGCTTTTGTGTTGCTCTCGACAAGATGCCTGTGCCTCTGTCTCAGTCGTCGGCTGCTCCATCAGGCCACGTGGGTCTCGAGGAAAATTGACACTATAACAATACCCGTTTCTTGTGTAATTGAAGTCTGTGGGTGGGAATTCAAAGTCTTGCTCAGTCATGTCCCTGTATCAAAACTGTTAGTCTGTTCCTTGAGGTATCAGGTGGCTTCTCTTGCCCATCTTTAGTCCTGCGTTTGGGACAGACTGGGAGCAACTCAGACTCTTTGTCCTGTTAGAGAAATACTTGTTCTGTTAGATAAATACTTGGAGGCAGAGGTTGCTGGCGTTGCTCATCTCTGAGGATTCAGGCATCCCTTCCTGTAACAGCTAACCACACAAAAACTAGCGCTGGGTAACTACTAGCCACTGGAGAGTGCAGCATGCGTCCTGCACAGCAAAGAGTTAATTTTCCTATGGCTATTGCTTCCAGCAGCCATCAGCAGAAGCGTTGTGCCTTTGCAGGGTTTGATCAGTTGAGGGGGCGGGGGTGTTCGGATGATGTAATGTTAGCAACTCCCGGTGCTCCAGTAGTAGGAGGCTATGCAAAAATAAACTCATCTGCATTCATTTCTCTCCCCAGCTTGCATGCGCAGGTTTGGTTTACCTGGAGGACTTGCTCTCATACCTTTTGAATAAAATCAGTGGTTGTTTTGCTAACTAGGGAAGGGGGCAAGGTTGGTGTGGCAGCTCTGGGCAGGGAGCAGGGCAGGGCGGCAAAGGGGAGCACACAGGCTGGTGCTAATGGGGCTGCACGCAGGGAGGTGCACCACTGCGGGACAGCAGCATCAGTGAACAAAGCACAGAATGAGCTTTGCATCCCATTTCTGGGAGCAGTTTTGTCTCCAGGTGGTGTGTGTGTATAAGTAGAAATGAATAGCAGTTTTCTACTCCTGAATCATAAGCAGATTTTGAAAAGTGAAATATAACATAACACCTGTCTTCCTCCAGAAGTAGCCCCTTCTTTACAGGGTCAGAGAAGGCACCCGTGGCTCAGAGCCCTTTTTACGAAATGCTGTAGCCCAGCTGGGTAAGAGGTGGAGGACAACTCTAAGGCGTGCGTGTAACCAGGTAGGAGAGGGGAAGATGTCTGCATCATTTGCAGTCCCAGGCTGGCTGGTAAACCCTGTCCCTCTGGCAGATCTGTCGCTTTGGCAGGAGGGGAAGATTTGCTCTCTGCCAGTGCCTCGCACCATGTCTTTGGAGGGATGCTGGCTTGTGCACGCTGAGCCATAGCTTTAAGGACTTTGTCTGTAGAAAAGGTAGCATTTCTTGTGCTGCTGTTTCAAAAGCATCTGCCTGAGTGAGTGTGTGCAGCCCTTGCACCTGTGTACTTGGCTTTCCAGAAATGGTGAAGATTGACACCTCTGGAATAGTTCGGCACCTCCTAGCCAAGGAAAGATTTTCCCAGTTCAAATAAAGTACTGAAATATCCCCTCTTGTCTGTCCACAAGTTCACAGATAAAGTAGGAAAGGGGAGGTAGAAAGAAAGAAACATCTCACAAACTAGAAACCGAGCTGCTGTGAATCTTTTTCCCAGCACCATCCTCTGTCACCTGTGTACCTGGTACTGGCAGGAGACAGGGTCAGAGCAGAGCTCAGCTGGTCTGCATGGCTGGCAGCCGGGAAGGGTCTTTGGTTTTTGTGATGATGGGCTCAGATGACAAGTGGCAAACAGGTATCATCCTCGCGATGATGCATTGGGTAGGCAGCACTCCCAGGTTTCTCTCGGGTTTGCCTGCAGACATGCAGAGATGTCTGCACTGCCCTGAAAGTCCCTTTTAAACTGATGTGATTGTTTCAGTGGCACTTTGGATCCATTCTTTGGTCTCAGAGTGAGATGGGAACACCCAAAAAATGGACCTGTGTGATTGTCTGTCATGGGGCACAATTGAAACTGCCTCTGGTCTTACTCAGCGGCGTGTATCCAGAACATCTCCAAGAAAGATGTCTTCTGCTCCACATCTTTTAACTGGAAAAAGGGTAGGAGGGCATTTAGAAAAACAACTTCAAAAGTTGGAGAGCTTGACATTTTCATGTCAAGGTACTTGCCTTGCAGAGCCCTGCTCTAGCATTGCAGGAACAGCGATCCCTTGCACCCACTGGGGGCACAGCTTCACCGGGCTTTTCTTCTTGCCACAACCTTCATCTCAGGCTCAGGCTGAGGACCACAGTCAGTCTGGGGACTGGGGGAAAAGTCCCTTGGGGCCAGGGAAAAACAGTCGTAGCAGCAAAATCCTGCAAAGCTCAGGGCATACGCTCACCAGACACTAAATACTGAGCCAGGGAAGGAAGAGGTTTGGGCACATGAGTTCATGTGGGTCTTCAGAGATTTGTGCTGGGTGCCTCTGGTGAAGCAGCTTGGGCTGCAGCAGGTCTGGCAGATGCGCAGCAGAACATGTCACTGCTTGCGTATATCAGTGGTTGGTGTGGGACAAGCAGAGACTCCAGGTATTATTTCTGGCCCCTGCCTGCAGTGCCTGGAAGGCTGCAGTACAGCATTTAGTGCTTGTGAAGTTCAGCTCTCAATTGGGTCAACACAGGGGCGCTAATTCTTTGCTTAAAGTTGGGGAAGCTGAGATTGGGAGGAATGTTTGCTGATTTTAAAGGAAATACATTGTGCTTGACATGGCTGAAGATCTCTCTCCTGCAAAGGGAACTTGCATTGCAAACACATTCTTTCCCCCCTGGGAAATCCTGGCCTTTCATTAATGCAAGGGGATCCAGCTGCTCTCCAGATGCAGAGTTGCTTGTTTTGGTTGTAGGTTGGAGCCTAATGGAGGGAGAAAAAAGCAACTGCTTGGATTTCTGCAGCTGTTGCTGTTTTTCCTACTTCAGAGTGAAAGAGGAGGCATGGAGACCCCTCACCTTAGTGGCACAGGCACTGCTGGGGATGGCTCCGAGTGCCACGGTGCTGCGGACGCAGGTGGCTTTGGGAAAACCGCATGAAATGAAAATACCAGGAGACAAATAAAGGGGAGCTGCTTCCTTTAAGGACGGGTGGCCAAGTCACATCTCCTGAGCTTATTTTTGGTGCTATTACTGTAACACCCAGGAAACACAATGCTCTGTGCTGCCAATATTTCACATACGTATTGCAAGAGAGAAGGGCTTTAGCAACCACATACTTAATGTGAAGGGGAAACACAGGTAAGGGAGAGGGCGTGATGTGCTCAAGGTCACCTCACAAAGTAGTGGCAGAGTAAGGCAGGTAAGCCATATCTGCTGGGGCCAGACCGCTGTGATGGACTCACAGCATCCATCTGCAACGCTGCAACCCTTGCCACTGCCCCAACATCCCTGCATGGTTTGTCTCTGTCTGGCAGGGACAGGGTACCTGTGAAACATCCTGCAGCTCCACTTACCCCTCAGCCAGCTGAGCAAGGAGTATAAAAACGTCTGGAAGAAAAAGAGATGCTGTTGCTGTAGCCAGAAGAGTATTCATCTTGAGAACTACCTGCTCCAGGAACCACCAGTGCTAAAATGCTGTGGGAAATCAGTAAACAGTTTCATTTTTTCCAACATGTAGTTGATATGTACTCTAATTCCCCCATAGTTAAAAGAGAAATAAGCAGTGGGAATAAGAAGAAACATATTTCACTTATTTTTCTGAATATTGATGAAAGTTGGCATTATGTAGGCTGCCCGGCACCTCAGCACATATTTTCAATTACAAAAACCTTCCTACCTGTAGCACGCTGTATTCGTCTTTTAAATATTATTGCTCCTTTCTTCCATAAAAAGCTTCCGTGAACTTGTGCAAATATTTGCTTGCTGTTCAGAGGCGATTTGGATAGTCACCAAATCTGGGCGCACGGTTGTATAAGCGAGCTATGTTCTGCTGGAGGACTTCCTGCCACAGGCAGCTCCTGCTATAACTAAGTGCAGTTTGTCCACAGGCCCGGGGTGCTGCAGGGAGGAAGGGACCCACATGTCCAACTTGGAAGGGCATCTGTCAACATCTAGATTGTTTAGGTCAAAACCAGCAAGGCAGAGTGCAGTGGGAGAACTTTGTCTGCTGCACTTTCTCTTCACTACCTTGGCAGTCAGCTGCTCTTTAATTCTGGCTCTGCTTTCTAGGTCTGTATGCCGAGCACGTGGCAGAAATGTAGCCTATGCCGGCAGAGGCCTGGCGTGTAGAGACGTGGCCCCATCCCTGCAAGAAGAGAGCAAAGTGTTAAAATCACTCTTGCAGCCACTGGTGTTTCAGTGACCAGGACCAGCTGGGGAGCCAGCAAAAGCCCTGAGGTGCTAATATCCTCAGCAAAGGCACATCTTCTAGAAGCTTTTTATTCCCTTTCTGCAGTGCCATGATTATCTTTGAATTACATAATTTACAAGCTCTTAGCCATGCCTTCTCTTTTAACAGGTGCAGAAGATGTCTTTGCAAATATAATGGTACCTTCATTATGATGGGGGACATGGGCTGGCAGCTGGCTGGGGTTGTGCAGAGCTGGTGAGCATTGCCGGGCTTATGGAGCACTCCAGTTCTGGCCGAGCCTGGATTAAGCAGCAGTGCTCGGTTGAACCTGATGTGTGCTCAGGTGCATGTGCATCGTAGGCTGTCTGCCCTTTTGCTTTCAGGAACACATAACATGCCTGGGCCAGAGACCCAGAGGCTGCACAGGAATGGGTGCATTTCTGAACACAGCATGCTTCTTGCCTCTGCTTCTTAAAGTCAGAAAAAGCAGCAGACAGTTTTAACCTGGCTTTTGCTGGCTTTTTGCATTCACAACAGGCTCCAGCAACAATATTCACTTTATTTTATCTCTTCCCTGGGAATGGGCTTTTCAGGTTCCTCTGCTTGCCTGTTTTCAGGCAGCAGAGAGATCCCGGACAGCTTATGTTGGGTAAAAGTCGCTGGTTTGTCTCTTCAGTCCCAGTGGTGTGCCAGGCGTATTTGATTGGTGGAACTAGCCCAAATTTCTGTCTGCACCCTTAATTGGGAAACAGGGATGGGGATGAGCAGGGGACTCCAGAGGTGTAAATAGATCAGTCAGCCACATGGCGTCATCTCTGCTCTGTACAAATGCAGTTGAGGACGTGCTGAGCAGAAAGAATCATTTTAATTAGTGCGTACTCCTTCCTAGGCTGTGGAGCTAGTGTAAATACATTGCCACTTCTGCTGATTTTAATGGACCAGCTAGTAAACTTTCCAGGAAGGTGCCACCCCCTCAGCATCTACCTCATCTCATTCCTCAAAATCCATGTAGGCTGTTTCCATGTCAGTAGAGGTGAGGATCTCTTTGGCATCTGCTGAGAAAGGGATGCATGTGTTCCTGGACAGGCAAAGAGAAGCAGCAACAAACTGTCCTTCTCCATCATCCCGAGGCATGGATATTGTGCCTGGGATGTCTTCTTGTAACTGTACTGTAAATGGTAAAAATACACTGACTTCTTCATCTTCGAGTATGACATCTCCGGTACTGTCAGCAGGACTTTCCTACTTCGTGCAGATACGTGGGCAGATATATAACAGTGGATAAGCTGCACAGCGGTGTACCTTCCCTTCCCTACAAACTTTTTATAAAGGCCTTGCTAGACTGCTGCTTGATTGTAGCGCGTGCAGAAATGTTGTGTTGTATGGCATAGTGGATGGGGCTGGTTAGAAAAAGTAGGTACTTTATGTAAAAAGCTTCCAGCTGTTTTGAAAATTCAAAATACTTACATGCCCCTGCAAATTATTTACAGGGCCAGTGAAGCTTTGGTGGATCTGGCTGAGCTGACACAGTCTCTCCAGTAGCTCCCGAGGTGGCTGGAAATATTCGGTATTAAATCACTTGATGTCTCTGGTTAGGAGCTATTTCTCTCTCTTTGAGAACGGGGCCTGAAGAAATACCCTGAGTGGCCTCGGTGCTCTTGGAAGCAGGTTTTTGAGTCTCCCAATTTTTATAAAATAAAGGTGAGATGAATGTGTTTATAATTTCCCTCCAGTAAAGGGCTCGGAGAACTCCACTGCTTGTGAATAACAACAGTAGTTTCTATCAGATGGACGTGGGACCTGGGGTCACTGTGTGTAAGTCCCTGTGTATGTAATTTGTCCTATTCACATGAATAGTGTGAAATTCAAACTGGTTATTACACTGGGTAAAGTATGAATTGAATTGTCAGGAAAACATGAGAAAATTGCACTGGGTATGTTCGCCCATTCTAATGTAAACCCATAAATAGCCTTTTAGATGTAGTTAATCCGTAATTGAAAGAAAATCTGTAACAGCAGACAAGGACCAGTATAAGATAAATTTTATGTGAGAAATGAGGGAAGATGGCTGCATTGCTCGATGTGCTTTGGGAGCACTCCTAGGAGGTGTGGATTTGGGGAGAGCTGGTCCACACTGGGTCCTGTATGACTGCTGGCTGCCCAGGGAGGGAGACTTTGACAGGCTCTGGGTGCTTGTTTTTCCTTAGAATGCTTTCTTGCTTGCTTCCTTCTTGTTTTCTTTTTCTTTCTTTCCTTCTGTCTCTCTGTCTGTCTGTCTTTTATGGTCTTTGATAGTGGAAAGTGAGAGACCTTTGCCTTTCAAACCTACCTTAATATCCCCAGAATAGCACTAGTACCAACAGCTTCCTCCCTCAGTGATGAAGGAAAGATGCTCAAAGAGGCCAGAGCAAAACTTCCCAGTTCCTTCCATTCTCACCCTGTTTTCAGACACTTAAATCTTTGCCACACTCTCTCTTTGGGCAGAAATTTTCCATGCTGCTTGTCTGCCTAGTGCTGATTCTTGCATTAACTGTGAAATGCTTCAATTGTGAGATGTGTATAAACCTCAGCTAAACAGGTCAGCTGTTTCTTGAGAGCAAGATTTAGAAGAAATAGATGTTTTGGTACCCACTTTATAGATAGGAAACTGAGGCACAGAAACATTGAGGTTAAATATATAAAATGTCAAGCTGTCATTTCCTCACTGTAGAGTGTTTGAGTTTATGAACCTAACAATGTTCTTTTGACAGTTTTGTGAGTGGGATAATACCTAAATAGGAAAATGAGATGACAGGTTTCACAGCTTCCCTGTTGAGGGAGTTTAGAATAAAAAACCCTCAGTTTTGCATGCTCTGTTAGGAGAAAATGTCAAAAACACAGAAGCATGCAGTTAGAGATGGTGAGGTTCCCCAGCTGTGGATCCAGCCCTGCAGAGGTGCCCGGGCATCCCATCAGGAGCAAATTTGGGATGCACAAAGAAGGGCAATAAAAGACACAAAAATTGAAGTTTGATGGTTCACTGTGATCCTGGAGACACCTGTCGCCCCATTTGCCGGTAGTGCTTGGTATCTAATGAACATTTGGAGCTACCACCGCTTTAAAAATTCCTCGTGTGCCGCTGGATGAGATGTCTCGCTGCCGGCTCATGCCCCTGAGACTGAGCCAGAGCACATGCTGCAGGGCAGAGATGCGATGCTGGAGGCATTGCACTCCTTGTGTCATGACTTGTGCTTGCAGGGCGGTCTTCTGTGCCTGCCTCTGGCACCCGTCACCTCTGATATTGCCCTCTGAAGAGGGTGGCAGCTGACCAAACCGTTAGCATAAATGGAAAAAATTGCAAAAGCTTGGTTGTGAGTGCGCCGACCTCTTCCCAGGACGAGCTCAAGCTCGTTGGCATGTGAGATGATTTCAGCTGGATCAGAGCTGTGGGATTTTCTTCCTTCTCTTGTGCACAAAAGCATTAACTTTTTGGACCTAATCATCATGTTTCCCAATGCGAAGCCAAGCAGTGTTCTTTCATCTCGCCCGGCTATTGTGCTTAGATAAGTCCCTTGGTGTGGGAGTGCTCTGTGGCACTCGAATCAAACCGACACCAAGGACTTTCTGCCTGGCAGCCATCTCGCACTGCACTGCAGACTGCCTGTGGGGCTTGTTTAGAATTTGTGCAGCAGCAAAAGTCTTTGCTCCCAGTTATTAAGCGTGAAGCTGGCAGTGTATATGTTTTGAGGCAAAAAGAAAGGGTATTCGCATCCTCTGAAAGGTTATGATTTGCATTGTAACATCCCCAAGATGTTTTTGCTGCCCTGGTGTGGGAGGCACAGCGGTGGATCGCTTCAGCTTGTCCTTGCGGTAGAGCAAAGCGAGAAACGGGGCATCCTGCAGGAATAACGCTGGTGCTTCCAGAGTAGTGAGGACTGGGACACACAAAGCTGGGCGTTGGACCAGCTTCAGAGCTCTTTCTAGATTTTAGCACACTATAGAAACTGATAAATGACATCTTTACCCTTCTTTATCCCCTTTCACAGGGCATTCTGAAAGTGAGAGAAACAGAGTGCTCCATTTCCTAACGTTAAAGCAATGTTTGCTTAGCCTAATTTTGCAAAAGAGATGAGGCTCAGGTGGTTATCCTCCTCCCGCTCTCCCCCGCCCAAGATTTTGAGCTCATGTGGCCAGTTTTCATGCTGCCCTCAAGGACAAAAAATTCCTAAAAAGTTTTCTGAGCAGCGACATCCAGTTCAAACACATGCACTTTATTAGATGACAGGGAAACCACACCAGTGGGTGCTGGAAACCTCCCTTGGGCATCCCAGCTCCCCATGGGCCCATTGATGCTTTGGCCATTGCACACTCTTCTCGGCAGCACCCTGCTGCAGCACCCGGTGGCCTCTCCAGCCCCTCCTCAGTGGCTGCGTGATAAAGCCGACAGAGAAGTCAGAAAGTTGCCCAGGCTTTGGATCAGGCTTTACAACCTGAGATAATCCCTCACTTCATTATAAGATGGGATTTTAAAACTGCAGAGCAATGAAAAGCTTCCACTGGGCAGTGGGGAGAGAACCCTTTAATAAACATAAAAATCCTATTAAAAATATATATACATAAACTGTGCTGCCACATAGAGGCATTGGCGACAGCTCTCCCAATTTATCATGAATTTTGCAGTTGGCAGTGCTTTTATTTTTAATGCCTGACCATTGGAGTCCTGCTATTGCAGGAGCCTTTTTCTCTATCTTTTTAATACAAGCAAGAGTCTAGCTGTCATTTCTGCAGAGCGAGGCTATAAAAGGTGAAGTAAGTACAGTGTAAGGGATCTAAAGCCAGAAGACTGGTCAAAAAATCCACAGTATTTTTTAATTTCATTATTTTTTAACATTTGGAGTTAGCCAGGGCTGCGAACATAAGTCCTATAATGATGAATTGAATGAGCAATTGGTTCATTCAGATTACCAGAACAAATCAAGGAGTAGCACATCACCCAGAGTACTCTGCTGTAATGCAAAAATTTGTGTATTGACTGAAGATAAGTGCTTAGGAGATGATCCTACGTACCACACCAAAGAAACAAACCAGCTGAGCACCTTCATTTCTCTCCAAGCACTACAATAAATCCATGATTTATCCACAGTTTCACTTGAAAGCTAATAGGTGTCCTTAAGTGGGTATCTGATTGCCATTAAGTTGGAACAAGGCCCATGGAAAACAGCTCACAGGGTATTCTTTTGGAGGAAGGAAATAAGTCTCTGGTTGGCAGTGCTTTGCACAGCACTGATCCAGATATCAATGTGGGTAGGTGAGGTGTATTTCTGCTATTGAACTGTGCATTTTCCAGTTATCCCCCCTTTAACTGTAACCGTTTTGTGAGAAATTTGAACCCATTTAAATTAGGTACAGAAAGGGAAAAAAAGTTCTCGTGGTGTTGCACTTTCTCAGAGCATCTTGCACATCTTCCAGCACTCCTCCAGAGCAGGAGGACTCTCTCCCAGTGCTTTGCCTCCAGCCGTACAGGGTGCATGAGGCTGAGGGATCCCCAAGGTGGAAAACAGAGGCAGAAAAATGTTGCTGCTTTCCCACCATTATGCAGACCCACACTGTCGGGCTGACTTTTTGGTCAGGGCTGCAAACCAGGAGATTTTCCTTCCCTGCTTTCTGTGGCCACCTTGGCTGCTTGCAAAGACCCATGAGCTGGAAGCTTATCATCTGGCTGGCATCCTCCCAAAGGTATTTTAAGAGTGCCACGTGGAGCACCAGCTCGCAGTGCTTACAGCATTTCGTAGCACTCTGGCGGCAGCAATTCAATCCTTATTTGGGTTTCGGCCAACGTTTGTTGTCCTCGCTGGAAATGGTATTGATTATTTGAGCTCAGGAGCCAATTATGGCCAATATGACACTCACTACCTTGCGTCCCAGGATAGCGTGTGCCATGGAGGCTGCTTTGCTTCAACTGTACCTGCCAAATGGGCTAGTGAGGCTCTGGACAGACCTCTGACCTTTTAAATCACCCATGGTGTGAATAACCAGTTTAACTCATGCCCTAAACCTTATTTGATATGTGTTTCTTGGATTTGGTTTGAGCAGGGATTGGCATTTGTTTAATACCTCCCTTGAGGGGTGCTGTGTCCTGTGCTGTGTCCCACATGGCATCTGTCTGTCTGCTTGGTGGCACTGCAGATTTCATGCAGCGGGGAGAATTTTGCATGAGAGAAAACTGCTGCACCAACAGAGAGCAGTACCATGGGCTATTGGAGCCCACCAGCAATTGGTACCTAGCATTGCACTGCCAGGCAAAATCATACGCAAGATGAGTGTTGTGCTTGGGCTATCAGGATGATCACATCTTATGTAGGTTGGTGAGGTTCCTTGCCAGCTACCATGGATGAAATGACAGCTGGAGTCTGTGAGCCTTCTCTGCTTGCCAGTGACGGTTGTGATGATGGGCAGCAAACGATGGTTATGGAGCCTGTGGGCAGCTGAACCACTCCTGAGTACCTGCTCTTGGCAGCAGGTCTGCAAAGTGTTACACAGCAAACCCACATAAATCTAGAGGCTTCACCCCAATGCAAATTCAAAACAAAGTCCCTAATTATAATAAACAAAGCCCAAGTCTCTGACCTCTTAGAGGTCCTTCTCAGCCAGAGGTGAGATGTCCCCTGTGATCAGAAGCGGGAGTGACCTGCATTCTGATAAACCAGTTGCAAGAGGATCTTTAGAGCCCAACAGAGAGACTTCTGTGCCAATCTTGCAGTACAAGGATGGGGGATGCTGTGGTGCTGAAGCCGTGGGGTGTCAGGAGCTCTGCTCTCCTGTGCGGCAAGTGGTGGAGACGGTGGGCTTGGTGGGTTAGTGCTGAAACATGGGCAATTCCTCATTTTGCTCTTTATTTATTACCTTATTCTGCCTCACTGAGTCTGCATTAATGTTATGTCTGGTGTTTTCAGCTCTCCTTCAGTTTACTGCCTTTAACAGCTTCCTGGGCAAAGCACCTTCCCACGTGGCTTATTTGATGCTATTTGGATGAATTTGTTGAGCCTCTAGCCTGGGTTTGTTTCATTAAAATTTGGGCTGTACTTTTCCATCTGGCTGCCTAGTGGAAACGGTGTCCAAAATTGGTATTTCAGTCACTTCCTATATATTTTTTGCAAAGTTAATTGAATTATGAGAAATAGGTTACTTAAGCAAATGCAATAGCCCCTGTCATACTTCATAGGGCCTGTTAAACACATAAAACCAAACAGCATCAACACTTTCCAGTAATTACAAATGCAACAGGCAAACCAGCCTTCCTGCCCCCTGAGGAAGAGGTTGACGAGGTCTTCTTGGGGCAGCTCCTCCAGCACCGTTGCTGCCGGAGTGAAATGTGGTAATGCCTCCATTCACCGTGAAATACTGCATCTTGCATCACATCTCTGACCCAAAATAGTATTTAAACTGGTATTTGATGAATTGCAGCCAGGCCTACATTACCCGTACAAAGCAGGAATATAATACTCTGTTTATAGAGAGGGAAATGAGTTGTGATCTCTTCTTGCTGCTGGTAATGAGTCATTAGCGGACTTGGGCACGTCTGGGACGTGCCTGCTGTGGGTGGGACAGGTCGGTGAGCACAGGACCCCAGAGCACGTGGAGCTGCCCATGCATCCTGCGCAGCTGGCGCAGTTACTGGCGCAGCCGTGCTGCCAGAGGCTTTTGGGGATGAGTTTGCAGAGAGGAAAGGTGTCACTTGACCTTTCTGTGATTTAGTTGCCTGGCTGCTTTAATGGCTTTGGGATGCAGGAAATGGAAGTGTAAATACCGATGACGTGCAGGTGGCCTCGCCTGTGCCTGCCCGCTCCATTCTGCCAGGGAGCAAATACACGTCCAAAGAAGGAACACATCTTTTTTTTTTTTTTCTCCTTCTTCTTATTTATTTCACAGGCAAGGAGCAGAGATGGGAATAAAGGAAAAAAAGACGTTAGCTGCTTATTAGATCAGCAGCAGTTGTTTTGAGCCCTAGCTTCTCCATGCCAACTGATGTAGTGAGCTTTGTTTTGGGGGTGCTTTTCTGATGCAAAGGGCTCTCTGATCAGAAAATGGTATTTTGCTGCAATAATTTTCTGCAAGCAACTTGCACTGGTCTCTCTGAGGTAACATGCTGTTGATTAATGCATAAACTTACCCACTCTCCCTGGTGTCTAGTTTTCATTCCATGTAAGCTCTGATTATTCAGTAAAAACGAAACATTGGCCTATGAAGCTAAACATCAAAATGCAGAAGCAGAACTCTCGGTGTCCCCACTGTTTGCAGTGTGTTTGCTCAGGGTTGTTTTCATGCCACACACAATTGAGGTTATTGAGGAGAGTAAAACGAACAGTATTTGTTATTCAGTTCATTTTGGGGTTTCAGCGCTGCCGTTGTCTCACAGCAGTGGTGCCTGGGGATTCAGGGGGTGTGAGGTTATGAATTTATTACATGGTGTCTGGAGCTGTACAGAAACAGCTCCCAAAGGTCTTGCCGAAGGAGAAGGGAAGGATACTGTATGGAGGAGCCAGGAGTGGGTGGACAAAGTAGGAAACATGGGTATGGAGACATGAAGTGGCTTGCCTACAGTGCCAGGGCGCTGACTGCGAGAGCAGCAATACTGGGATTTATGCTTTCAGACTGCTGGGCTGCATCTAACCTCTAAGCAAAGTGTGTAGGTTTCCGCTGGGACCTCTGCTGTGTCTTTGCTGGCTGGATCTGCATCTGAGGTCAGGTTCCTTATGCCAAGTAGATTTAACTGGTATTATGCATTTGTGAGTCTGGATCTGGATCTGAACTGTTTGTTTCTATAATTTGCCAAACCAAAATCCAAAGTCCAGAGAATGTTAGAGAAGTTTATGCCTTCATTCCAGAGTCTGGGTCTGGTTTTACGGGCTGTTAATACATTAAGGTTTCTTTAAAGCAGTTAATAATTTGTATTAAATGGTTTAGCTGCAGATTTTTAACTACTTAACGACAATAGACTAGAAGCAAATGGAATGGAACCGGGGTTATTCTTAAAAAGATTTCCATTATCTTAGTATGTGATCACCTTGTAATCTAGTGTATATGTTACACTATCCATCCCTTACAGAGCTGTGCGGCTTTTGTCTTCTGCTTTAGAGATGGAGGCAGCAGCCTGCAGATGCATAGGGTACCTGCTCTGCATCTCCAAAGTCTTGGGCTAGTGCCCAGGCTGCTCTGTCAACCTCCATCTCAAGTCCAGGAGAACAAAATTTGGGTTTAGAGCAGGAAAAAGGAAACGAAGGAGAGCAGAAAAGGTCGAGTAAAGTATTTGGAGAAAATTGTGTGATAGAAGAGATTCGAGTTAAGTCTAAGACCTCAGGCTGTTTCCACATGGGGAAGTCAGCAGTGCTGGTCACCAGCATCCGAGTGAATCACTGAGGCTCATGTAGTTCCCTGTGTTGTCCTTGAAAATCTGTATGAATCCTGCAGTGGAAGTTGATGCAATTGGTGTATCTAAAAAGCAGCACAGTACCAACCTGTGAAGCAGCGTGGGAAGCCCAGGAGGTTGTCTAGATAAGTGGGCTCATCTCATTCCTTGCACTGAGGTCTGTGCTAACCGCATATGGACCAGGTGGTGGACCTGGCTCTCTCTGCCTCTAAAACAAACCTCTGTCCTTCCCCTCTGTCTCTTTGCAGAGCTCCCTTCCTCGGAACACTTGAGCGTCGCTGATGCGACATGGCTTGCCCTCAACGTGGTGTCTGGTGGAGGTGGATTCTCTGGCTCCCAGCCCATTGGAGTGACCAAAATTGCCAAGTCAGTAATAGCACCACTAGCTGACCAAAACATCTCAGTGTTCATGCTCTCCACCTATCAGACGGACTTCATCCTGGTAAGAGGACATGAGAGGACCAGGCAGAGTTAGCTGCCACCAGATGAAAGTTCAGTTGGGCGGTTTTAATGACATTTCTGGGAACAAGTTGTTTGAGGAGCAGCAGAAGTACCAAAGTCTGCTTTCCCCAGAGCTCTGTGCCTTGTAGTTAGGCTCTCTGACATCTCAGGAGCTTTTCCGATGGGATGAGGCATTTATTGGTATGGGTTATCTGGTGTCTAAGGAGAGCGCTGAGCCCATGCTGCAGTCTCTCCCTTAATGGAGGTACTGGCAGCATTTCCCACCATCACTCAGACATTGGTTTTCTGAGAGTTAGAGGAACATAGTGTCAGCTGTCAGGTTGGCTGATGATGGCCAAGAGGCTCCAAAGTTGTTTTGGGGTTAGACAGATAGACTGTCTTTCTGTCTCACACACATGTGTGTGCACGCACACAGGACTCAACCACACTTAGGAAACAAGGCTGAAGAACAGGCAGTACTGAGTTCTTGAAGGGATGCTGGAAAAGAGGTGAAACATCTCCCTCTTAGAAGTCTCCACACTCTTTCCACAGTCTTAAAAGCACTGTGGTGCTTAATCCTACTGATATTTGCAGTGATATCACCAAATGTGCTTCTCTAGACACACATCCAGATGGTAATTATCCTTACATACCTGCTGGCTCAAGCAGGAGTGATGTGTCCACTTTTCTGTGCCCTGAGAGTACGTAATCTCCACTGCAGTGTATTTTCACTTCTGGTGCATACCATCATGAGCTTAATCCTGTTGTCAACTTCAGGTACGTGAGCGAGACCTGCCCTTCGTGATGCACACGCTGGCTGCTGAGTTCACCATCCTCAGAGTAGTGAATGGGGAGACAGTGGCTGCCGATGACCTTGGGATAACGAATGGATTTGTCAAACCAAAACTGGGTAAGGACCAGCATGGGCTCAGCTTGCCCAGGGAGTTGGTCTCTATGACACGTCGGGGTGAAAGTATGCTTCCTACCTTCCTTCAACATTTTGGTGAATATTTATCCCGTTGTAAGATAATAAACTGTCTTAAAACATGCCTGAGTCTATCCCAGTTCAACCAAAGATTTGAGTAGGTGCTTAACTTTCTGAGCAATGCTGATTAGCTTTGCTGAATTTAAGCCTTTTAGCGCTAGTTTCACATTTCTAGAGGAGACATGCCTTTTGTAGGACAGAAGGTTAAAATACAATTCATTTCAGTTGCAAAAATAACATTGTCTGTAGCCCATACTTCCATGTTTCAACATTTCAAAGGAAAATGGCTTGTATAAAAGCTTGTGTAAGTATTGCAGTGATTGATGCACAGAGAATACTGTTGTTCAACTTTCAGTACCAGTCAGGACCAAGGCCACTGTCAGCCCAGGGCTGTACAGAACCTTAGGATGTTTCCAGTCTAGAGGAACAAGCGTCAAGCAAAGGGCACAGTCAGGAAAAGGAATTACTTAAATACATATGTTTACCTACACACCTGTGTGTAATTTTTTGCCCATAACCAAACAAAGCAGGGATCAGTTATTATGAAGTGCCACTCAGCCTTGTCACTTGATAGCTATAGATAATCTTATTTAAGAAAATGAGCCTTATACAAAAAGCATGAAGGAAGGGCACAGTGAAACGCACATTGATTATGCACAGGTATGCAATTCGCTGTGTTGCTGTGTTTAATAGTTGCATGCCTAAACAACGGCTGCTTCTCAGCTGCTGGCTGCAAGTGTGTTTGCCAAGCTGGTGTGTGTCAGCTGGTTTTTAATTTTTGTAGATATTATGGCAAAATAGGCCCCCGGAAAGGAGGGAAAAGAGGGTGTACTGCCAGCAACCACAGCGGGAGAAATGCCTTCCATAGCCCTGTCTTTTAAATGGTGGAGGCCTGAATTTATTTCTACTTTTAGTTTGTGTTGGCACCTCCTTTAGCTTGCCCGTTGTCTCATGTGGATGCACCCAATGGCCTGAAAGCCCCTACAAGCAAATCGCTGACCTGTGCCCTCTGCAGGGCAGGGTACTTGGGATGATCTCACCGTATACCCCGGGGAGGACACTGCAAGAGCAGGTTGTCCTCAGGCTCCTCGGTCCCTGTGTGAGAACCAGCAGGGCTTCAGTAATGAGGAACTTTCTTACAAACACTGTCAGTTTTCTCTGCAGCTACTGCCGGTGCGTGGATAACACGTCTGGTGGGATGTGAACCTGCTGCAGACGTGGCTTCATAGTTGTGTGTGTCTGTGTGTGTCTCTTTCAGTTCAGAGGCCTGTCATTCATCCCCTTTCCAGTCCGAGTAATATGTTCTGCGTCACCAGCCTGGATCCAGATACCCTTCCCACTGTTGCTACACTCCTAATGGATGTCATGTTTTACTCCAATGGGTAGGTCCCGGCAGGGAGACAGGCTCCCAGGGGACATGTGGCCAGCATCTGGAGGTACAAATTCACATTGCTCCTCCAGGATGCCCAGGGATCTGCTGTGGCCTTATGGTGCTGCGGTGCCCTGCACTTAGGGAGGGAGGTTTCACAGGCTGAAGAGGGTCGTCCTGACAGGTGGAAGCCAGTTAGGAGATTGAGGGTGCCCAAAGACATCCATTGGCTTTGGAAAGCTGAGCCTTTTCAGATTTAAGCTAAGAGTAGCAATGTGATCAATGTGCTGCATACCCACATATGACTGGAGGATGTACGGCTGGCTGTGCTGCTGCCCATTGATGCCTGTAGCTCCTGGACCACAGCCTGCTGTGAGAGGACCTTGGGGCAGGGATGGGAGAGTTTTGTCAATTGTGGGGACTGGCATTTTTTTCCCCTGCAAACTAAAAAAAATTAAGAGCAGTATAATGTGACAGGACTCAGTGTCACTTCCCTAAGTCAGTGTATGAACATTTCTGGTTTCACTGGCTATATCTGCTTTAAAAGCCTTCCTTTGCTCTTCTAGCCACAGTTAATGCTGTTCTTTTCTGTTTCTTCAGAGTAAAAGACTCGGTGGTGGGCAACGAAGACTCGGGACATATTCGCTTTTTCTCCTTTTCTCTCATTGAGGGTTACATCTCCTTGGTCATGGATGTCCAGACACAGCAGAGGTGAGCTTTGGTCTTAGGGTCTCCTGGACCCCAAAAAGGCACCTAGGATATTCTCAAAAGAGTGGGAAGCAGCTTAAGCTCCTCCATGTTAATTCTTCAGAGCCTTATTCCATGAGTGTCATGTGCCTGTACACCCTGTCACTTTTCTGAGTGAAGTCTGGCATGTTAGTTGCAGCTCCTGAATTTTGGGCTTGTCTGTCCAAGCCCTCAGTGAAATTGCAAGCCAACGTAATGTAGGGTTATCTCACTTTTGAAAGAGGAGCACTGGAGCGAAGTGGTTTTGCCATTTTTATTCCATTGTTCATTAGTTGTGTTTTTAAGAGCAAAACCCAAAAAAATGTGGTGTACGTGGTTGAAGTTTTACCACTAAAGGCCAAAAGTAGGGTGGGGACGTCAGTGATGCTGTCCTCCCACTTTGCTTTTACACATGGCTGGGCTTGGTGTGGAGTGTCGTTATGATGATAATGTACTGAGTCATCCTCGTGCAGCGGGAGCCCATGACTCGTTTGTCTGGCAAGGAGAAAGTCAGCTAGGGAGCAAATATCAGCCTGTTTGTGCGTGTGTATATACTTCTGCAGCTTCACATCACAGAAGTCTCTGAGGTTTGGAGGCTAGACAGGATGCTGCACTGAGATGCAATGCATAGATTTGCTTTTGACACGCAGTGCAGTGTTTGATTTTGATTCTCGCCTGCCCTAGGGACTTGTTTTGCAAACTATTAATTGCCCTCTTGAAAGTTTCTCTGACCTTAATTGGAGTAAATCTCTGTCTGCCTTCAAGAGAGGCTGGAGGGTTGGAGTGGCAGCCTGGTGCTTGGGGAACCTGGGCAGCCAATTCCTTCTCTGTCGCAGACTGCCTGCTTGACCTTGGCCAAGTCTCCTAGCCACTGGTCGTCTTTCCTCTGCTAAGAAATGGGGATCTCTGCAGGGATCCCAGGGACCTCCCAGGGATAGTATGGAAAAAAGCACTGGTGGTGCTCAGACACAAAAACAGTGGTCACCATTCACATTCCTAAGAGAGTAGGTGTGGAAACATATTCTGTCCCTAGGTATTTCTAAATGCAGTTCAAACCAAGCCTTCAGATTAACAGTCTTGACATTTGTAAAGCTGGGGCATGGCCTGTTTCTTAGAAGTCTTTTCCATGCCTCTCGGGGTGCCTATGCACACTTTCAGCATCAGATGCTGATTTACCATAGGACATCTGGAGGGGCAGGCAGGTGCATCTGTCCCGCTTGCCTTGAGTTTTCTCAGTTTCACCGAGCTGCTGCCGCCGCTATTGTTGGCTTCAAGCAGTGCAGGGACACAGGAACGGCAGCATCCCCGCAGGCAGAATCTGATACACTGCTGTGTTTTAATTGCCATGTTTGGTGTTCCTTTTCTTTTACAGATTTCCTAATAATTTGTTGTTTACAAGTGCATCTGGTGAACTCTGGAAGATGGTGCGGATTGGTGGGCAGCCTCTTGGCTTCGGTAGGTAAACATTTGGGGGATCAGTTGGTGCACAGGTAGTCAGTCACCTCAGGGCCTTCAAGGATGATGGAAAAATCCATCTGAGGCTGAGACTTTTTAAGAGCCAGCAGCTTAACATGACTTTGCAAGCTGAGATTTTCAAACAGGAGGAGTCTGACTCCTACCTAATAAGTCAGACTTCTAAATATACTTTGAAAGTGCTGCATGCTTGACAGCTCCATCTAAATTGCATTCATCTGCTGGACTTTGGAGGTAGCTACAGCTGGGTGTCTATTTAAAGAGAAAAAGTGGACAAAAAGATGGCATGGGAATGCATTGTAGATTACTGAAATCAGTGGTCAGAAGGTACTGTCGTACTCCAGCGCAGTCCTTGGGCAACTCTGTGGTTTTAGTAGATTTAGTATAGATTTATAGCAGTCCAAGTGGGAGTCCTGTTCATAGACCTGCTTCGCATTCAGTGCTGCAAACATTTTCTCTACTCAAAAGAATATTGCACCTAAGTAGCACAGAGCAAATGCTTCATGTCTGCAGAAGTGTTTTTGTTATTTTTATGTCCCCTGTAATTTTAAGGAGTCCGATCTGAATACGGCAACAAAGGCCTGATCTTCAGAAACCACTGGAGCTCCTTCCCATGGTCTCTGAAAAAGTTACAAAATACAGGCTTCAAGAACATTTCTGAAAAATGTTTGGCCAATTTTTATATGTAATTGCAACTTCTACACCAACACTACAACCAAAAGTAGCAAGAAGGAAATTTTCATGCACCTTAGGCATCTTAGAGACAAATATGTAGAAATGGTATGGCATATGTCATTGATGGGACCGCAGGACACCTACCAGTCCCCTAAATATGTGATATTTAAAAATGTTAGATTACAATCAAGTTGAAATGTTCAATTTGGATCAGTGAAACTCACGTTTCATCTGGAAGCAATGTACCATTGATCTGCGATGAACAGGACAGATGAACCATTTAAATTGGTGTGAAATCCTGTCTCAGGGGCTGTGGTGGTCTGTGGCCTAGGAACCATGTGTCCAGGCCGACCAGCGGGTCAGCATCTCCTCTCTCAGAGATGCAGAGCAAAGTGTTTAATAGCAACAACTAAAGAGAAAAATGGAGGTTAAGGGTATATGAGACTGTTTTTGGTGCTTCCTTCCTGAACGTCATTAATTGCCTTTTTTTGGACCTCTGAAAATCATTCCAGTTCTAATGTGTTGTGCCTCTGGGGGATTTACATTTCTCTGTAACAAAAAGAAGGCAATAAAATCAAATATGCAATGTATCGTGGTGGGCCAAAGAGCCTGATTCTGTGAGAAAGAACACATTTTACTACAGAGATCCCTTCTGATTGGAGTTTGTGAAAACAAACTCCTCCCTGTATAGGTGCAGAGCTGGCAAGACCCAGGAGTTCTGCGAGACTGACAGGTGCCATTCAGACAATGATTGATTTTTTATCTCCCCCACAGATGAATGTGGAATTGTCGCTCAGATTTCTGAGCCTTTGGCTGCAGCCGACATCCCAGCCTACTACATCAGTACTTTTAAGTTTGATCACGCATTGGTGAGTATCAAGACAGCTTCTTTGCAATAGGGGAGATCTTTTCCCTGGGAGAAAACTCATGACGAGAACATCATTTCCCATCTGGAGTGCTTGTTGGAGTGCCTTTGCTCTGACGTAGCCCAGCAGATACCTCTCTCCAGCCTCCTGGCTGTCGCTGCCCTGGGTCAGAGGCTCCTGAACCAAGCCCAGCCCTAACCCAAGGCAAAGCCGTGCTAGGGAGTGTCATTCTTGCAAAAGGCTGGTCTCAGTCCTTAAAGACCTGCAGCAATGGAGTCTTTACGACCTCCACGAGCAGTCTCTTCCACTGCATCACTATCTTTTATTAGAAACAGCCACAAACCCTCTCCATTTTCCTGAAAACATAGTTGGAGGCTCCAGACTCTCAGGATAGTGTCTTTGTGTGTGGGGAACTTTTTGGAGAGTCTCCCAATAGCAGACCCCTGCCTTCATCTCTTGGTACCTGCATGGCCCTAACCTTTGCATTTTGAGACCCATCTGTGAGTCCTGATTAGCTCTGCTGTCCCTGCATCATCCTCCTTATGGTGTAGGCCTTTGATAAAATAGCAGTAATTGGCAGCACCGCGAGGGAAGGTGATTTTGAAGCAGAGAAGGCTGTTGCCATGTTTGTTCTCGTGAGTGCCCATAAGCAGTTGCGGCAGAGTCATCAGCATGAGGGTCTTGTCATTCGTGCAGGGTTCTCTTCTCTTTTATACTGGCGGATATTTTACCTTCTAGGCCTACCTCTGCGCATCCTTTGGCTGCATAGGACACCCTCAAAAGTGAGGAATTTCCCTGAAAAGGGAAAATTGCTATGCCTGTAGCCACAAACAGGATGGCATTTGCCTTGGAGCCCATTCCCCAAGTCCTGAGGGAGGGAGTCAGCCCATGCACTAACAAAGCTCAGCTCCTTTTGGAGCTTTTGTGCTTTTTGGTTTTTATTTCTTAAATGTGCCCTTTATTGCATTATACTTCTCCTTTCATCACTGTAAATTCACTGCTCGGGCCCTACTTTTGACCTGTAAAAGCTCCAATGAGTTCAAGGCAAGTTTTTTTCAGCTTATTACTTTGGTTTTTTGGAGTTGGTGTGAACCATTTGCAGCCTATAGGTCATGTGTGTAAAGAGTAAAAGTAAATATTATTCCAGATAGCAAAGGTCAAAGTGTTATATATGTTTGTCTTACTTTCTTGAATATTAACTGTGCTGATAAGATAAGCTAATAAAACACCATTTTACAATCAATACTGTTAGCTTTGCCTCACATTCCTACTTGTTATTGTGGCCCCAGGTGCATGCTTTCTGTGCAGAGCACAAGGTGCAGAGTGCTTCTAGTTGTCAAGCAATATCTGGAGAGCTAAGCCCTGTCAATTAAAATAGATATTTCACTTAAAACTTGTGCCATACAATTGTGATGACTCTGCAGGCAGCTCCGCCTTTTAAAAGCATCCTGCTGCATCTGAGCCCAGCAGATCCCTGCCTCCGAGCAGCTGGCAGGGTATTATTTGGGCCATGCCCTAAAGTCTGCAGATCTTCCTTACTCAAATCAGTATTTTAGGATTTTCCTTGCTACTTGCTGTTTTCTTTTTGTATGGTTTTAAAAGCCTTTTCATCTGGACAGTGCCATTCTAGCTGTCAAATCCTTCCACTGTGTGAAAGGTGCATTTCAAGCCCTCCTTTGCTTGACTTTGTTCCAGGTGTGGTGGCTGGGCTGTGTGCTTGCTGGCTCTAGGTTGGTTTTGTTGGCCAAGACCCTGACCTAGATTTTGTCATGTTTTCCCTAACTTTGCTACCCAGACACCTTGACTTCTAGTGACATTTCTCAAGGTCTAAGTGCATCTTGAATCCTTTCTCTACATACTCCCTTTCTTTATTTAAGGTTGTTCCGTTCTTCTTGTCAACAATTTAGAGTGCTTTATAAAAGCTTGTTGTTCCCTTTGACCTGATCTTTTTTATCCTGTGCATCTTAAGGTTTTTTTGGTTGCTTAATTTTTTATTTGACCTGGGTGTTAATACTCAGGTCTTCCTGCAATGCTGTAGCTGTAGAAGTTTGCTCTGGAAATCAGGACCTGTGCTTGAGAAGAAATCCGTTTGGGAGACAATGCTCAGATGGGAACCTCCAGGTCTCTGGTGTATCCCCTGGGTGACATAAGGTCAGGCTGGAGAGAGCTACGGTTTCCAGCTCCCTCTAGAGAGAGCAAGTGAGAAGAGTCCCTTTTCCAGGTGCTCTGCTCTTGCTGCCTCATGCTCAGAGGTATCTTGCTCTTCTTCACCAGCATTTTGCATCTTATGAGGCTGAAGCTATGCCTGGGACATAGTTCGGAGCTTTGCTTTTCCCTTCATGGTAGACGCTTTGATCTGCCCTCTAGCTGACAAGTGAGCGTGTTGCACCAGCTGCCCTGGGATAGGGACCTTTTCTAAGGGGCAGAGAGGGGTAGGACTTCTCCACTGGTGGCAAACTAGGATTTGTCCTACAAATCAAAACTGTTTGCACATCTGTCCTGGAGAAGATCCGGCCCAAACATTTGTGGTGTGATTGATACCATTTCCTTGATGTTAAGGGAGTCAAGCATTTTGCAGTGAATGAAGGATCAACCCGTTGTGTTTAAGTGAGGAGGTGGGTCCATGCAGGTCAAAGCCAATTGGCCAGAATGGACCAGTTCTGCTTCATCCTGCTTCTGCACTGCACTGAAGGAGCATATGGAGAGACCTGCTGATCATCCGCTGGGACTGGCTAAGAAAATGTGTTTTGCAAAATTGATTCCTCTGTCTTTTCTCATTATCTTTTGGAGACGCAGAGTCATACAGCTTCTTCCACTGCAGTGTTCAATGTACTGGGAAAAATGATGGAGGGGAGGCAGTGGAGAGTCCTGTCTCAAAGTCCTATTCCCTGCAGTGGAGGTTTGCTGGGGTTTTTTTCCTAACCCAGAGGAATTTGCTGTATGGTTGTTTTAAGATTATTTTCTTCCTTTCCCAGATGACTTTTGTTCACACATCATCAGAGTTAGCCGCTCCTATTCCATCTTCCCATTGGAAAATCGAACATTTTTCTTGTTATTTCTCATGGGTTTTTTTCCTCAGTTTTGTTAAAAGCCTTGCAGAAAATCACCGTCTGGTTGTATTTCCACTGTCTGAGCTGTGGAGGGTGTCCAGTGAATCCAGGTATTGTACTCCTAGCCAAGGACTCAAAATACCTCGCAGAAGAGACAGTCCCTTCTTCAACTTACTTAACATGAATTATTTTGGCTTCTTGCAGCAGCTCACAGATAATTTATTTTTCCCTCAGTCCCCTTTCCACTTTCCAAGAGCTGTTAGCTGCCTGTCCCCTGAGTGTCGTCTTTGAGTTTATGTAACGGTCAGACGCCTCTTTTCTGTCTGATGTAACTTTACTTGTGATATTCTTTTCTACCGATGACAGTCGCTCTGAGATCTTTTGCATCTTCTGTTACAAGGCTTTTTTCTTGCAGTAAGTGTGAGAAGACACCCACTAATAATTTTGTATATGGACTTCTACGGTTAAGTCTCATCACAAGACTGGATAAGAAAGCTCAGGTGCTACGCTGCACCATCTGGGACCCCCCACCACAAGCAGACTGGCAGTTCTCTTCTTCTTTTGATGGACATATTCCCCTGTCACCCGACATGGTCTCCCCACCCACACTTATGGGTCCCAAACCTGTAGGATGCCCCGGAGAGCCTCACGGAGCCCTTAGGCACCCGCATAAATCCATCAGTGCAGGCACCTTGCATGAGCAAGCTCCTGGCATACAAATGCTTTACCAACAACAGGAAGGGAAAGGAGGGGAGAGGAAGAGGAGAAGGAAAGGAAAACCCCGAAAGAGTTGCCTCCCCACCAGCACCCACCATACAGACAGCAAACGAGCCAGATCTCACTTACAATGTTTGCTCTTAGGGGTACCATGGGTTAATGCTTTTGAACTGGAGGGAGTCTCTTGTAGATGGAGTCCTTTCTCAGTGGAGTTCAGGTGTCCACCAGCAAAGTACCTGGCTCCTTGGGACTGTTCTGGCTTCGCCTCCTGCCTCTCCTTTCCTTGTCGTCCCTCCCTGGCTTTTGCTAGAGCATGACCTTTCTTTTTGTTTTCTTGCAGGTACCTGAAGAAAATATAAACGGTGTGGTCAATGCACTCCAAGTCAGTCAAGCTGAAAAGCATTAGAAATCTTCTGACCAATAAGCCTTTGTTTTCATTATTATTATTAATATTATTATTATTATTGTTATTTTATTAAATTTATGAATGAGGGGCAGGAGGAAAGGGAGTTCAGACGGTTTCCTGATGTCCAGCTCCAAGGCAAAGTGTAACCTGCCCATGTTCTCGGTGTGGAAGGAGCTGCCCAGGGACACCCGTCTCTCCCCGAAGCGCGGCGGCTTGGATGGCCGCATGCGCAGGTGCTCTGCTGAGAGCTTTGCGGCACGGCTGGGATGGACGGGCCGCTTGCTCAGAGAGAGCCCTGAAAACCGTAAACAAAATGAAATGTGGAATTAAACAGAAAAGACGTCGCATAGTGCTGGCTTGTCTCCTCGCATCAGACTTTCTGAGGACTGTCTGTCATTGCATATGTTGAGATAGGATGGGAATTGAGTTCTGTTTCCCTTGGCAAAACTGTTTGGCATTGGAAAAGGGGATAATATCCAGTTGTTTGAATTTTCCCTTTCTCCCTCTAGTCAAAGCCTGGCTGCTCCAATAAAACCTGGGCAGGGGAGCATTGCTCTGGCCCACCTCCTGGCAGGTGGTGCCACCAAGACGTCTGTCTGCATTGAAACCTGGCTGTTTTAGCTCAGTTTTCCCCAGTCACCCTCCCACTGCCTCCAGTGTCCTTCCGCCATGTCCCCTGCTCCAGGGCAGCTGCTGTCCCCTCACCCTCACATCAGAGCCATCCCCCAGCCCTTGTCCCCCCGGGCCAGCAAGAGGAGGGAGGTGTCTCTTCTCCTGTCCCCGGGGGCTTTTTCCCATCCACTTTGTACACATTCACAGGGACATGAAGCATTGCCTGGGGTCCCTGGGTAGCTGCTCCTGCACATCCCAGGCCACCTCAGCCAAGGTTGTCCCCAGTAGGGCCAGGGGGGTGCCCAAGCCCTGCCGGAACCCTCCTGCAGTTTTTCATTAGCTCCTTCATCACCATGGTGGAAATCACTGCCAGCTGTCAAGTCAAGTCCGACTCATGGGGTTTTTCCATTGGGTTCAGTGGGCAGCCCTTCAAAAGCAGAATGGTGCTGAAAATGCATAAAACCTGAGGCATTTCCTTCTGGTCCTGTCGCAAGAAGATGATGTGCGCTTTTCCCGTGGGGCAGCAGGAGTGTATTTGCTCCTGGCTTGAGGCAAAAGCTGCGGGCCAGCAGGAGCCAGGTGTCGAGGCCCATGGTGGCACCCGCCTCTGAATCATGCCCGCGGCCACTCCCAGCACTGTGGAAGACAGCGGTGACCAGTGCCAGGAGAGCAACCATCACCCAAGACGTAGGTACCAGCAGTCTGCACTGTGCTGTGACCGTGCAGCAAGGGGTGGTGGAAAGGAGGAGCTGTCTGCAGAGGACTCTGCTTTTACGGTTAGGAGCCCAAGGATTTCTTGCATTTCTAGACTTCTTCCAATTTATTTTTGATATTAAGAAATCGCAGGTCTTAACAGTTTTAATGAGGGCTTTCCAGCCTTGCTTAAGAGACAGCCTCTAGTATGGTTTTGCTGAGGCAGTGTCTTGCAGGTTTGAGCCAGGGTTTTGCATTAGTCTGGAGGCAGTACGCAAGTACCTGAGATCATGCCATGGGCATGGTTTATACTGGTGTGTAGGATATGCAAACAGGTTTATACTGGTGTGTAGGGCGTGCAAACACACACACCAGCTTACGGCTCGCTGTTTAGTTCTCCATTCACGGTGCTGGAGGGCTGAGCTTAACATTTGTGGTTTCTGGTGCTGCTGGACCCACACAATGAGTTTCAAATCTTTATGATTTTTCATCAGTGGGTTGTTGTGGCAGCTAGACAGGGAATCAGAGCATCCACAGGAAAAATGGTGAGTAACTTTCCTTTGTAGGCCCTAACTGAGTTAAAGCATCCCTGCTGAGAAACACCTAGGCACGTGTTTAATACTTTACTGAACAGTTTGTTTTGCTGTTCCTTTACATGGGTTTTCAGAATTGCCCCATGATACATTACATTCACTCCAGATTTCTGGAGTAAAGGTTTATTCCAGGTGCGGCACCATGCGACTCTGGATGTGTGCTTGGAAAGATGTTTTGATCTCCTTCCGCATACCGTAAGGATGCGAGCACAGGCTGTGCAGTGCAATAGCAAAAGTGCAAAAGCACTTGGAGATGTTTTATGGGAATCTGCACGGCGTCGTTGGCAGTGAGCTGAGCTGAAAGATGCGGCAGGGTGGTTGGTAGCTTTTCACCACCTAAATTGTTGAAGGGTTTCTCGGGATGGCAGACTGGGGTGTTTGTAGGACGGTGCAGGATTTTTTTGGAGAGGGATACCAGCACGCTAGTTGGTGTACAGCTGCTGAGTTGCCAGCCAGGCTTTCTGATCGGCCGAGTTGAGCCCGAGCTTTCCCTGTGTGTGTGGACAGTGTCACTGGGACAGGGACTTCTTTGAGCCCCTGGGTTTTGTCAACCATTGGAAAATTATTATTTAGCCACTTTCCACATCAGAGAGCAACATGCGTTGCCCTCTGCATGGGCTTGTGCTGCTTTCTAAGGACTGCGACATGTACGGTAAGGAATTACTTGAAACAAGCATCAACTTGACTGAGCCTTAAGAGAAAGCAAAAAAAATCTGTTTTAATTTTTTTTTTTTTTAACTTTGCACTCAGGCTATTGTAGAGGCTGATTTTTTAATTTAAATTTTCCACTTTTTTTCATGAGGGAGTCAGCCTTAAATTTGTGAAATCTGTAGAAATTTTGGGGGTGTTTCAAAACTTCACAAAGCAGGTTGATGTCCCGGCATGAGAAAGTTAGCCTGAAAAATTCACAAGGTATAAAATGCCGTTGGGGGACTCTCTGTCTCTGCCATCATCCTCGGCTTCACCTTTTTATTTCCTCTCTCATTTTGTCTGAGAACCAAGAAGATTGTTTCAGACAGCTTGGGGTAGTTTGATGCTTTCCCTTTAGCGTTCCACACATCACTTTGCTGGTGGGAACTGAGATCCTCTGAATTTAGCCAGAATTGGCTGAGCCTTGAACCAGAGCCCTGGGGAAGGGCAGTCCAGCATGTGGTCAGGATCAGTGCAAACTTGCACAGTGGTGTTGCTTGTGAGACCTTCACTGGGTAAGGCAGGAAGGGGTCTGTAGGGGCTTGGTTAAAAAAAGTTGATAGTAATAATAATGTAACACCACAGTGCTAAATGAGCCCAAAGCAGCAGCTCTTAAAGCTGCTCAACAGCTCCTGCTCTCCCAGCAACTGGCCTTTGAGGTGGGGAAAATTGAAGGGTCTTCTCTTTTTTTTTAAATGCCTTATGATAATAATGTCTCTGAGCATCCCTGGCATTGTGCTGTTTAACACTGTGCGGATAAAAGGAGGAACATGTCTTAGTGGGACGCTCTTCAGCTGGGCATCTGCATCGCCGAAAGCCCAGGTTACCTGTCAGCCACCCGCACTGCCCCAAGCATCTCTGCTCAGCTCTCTGGAGAGTTTCACCTGGCCATGGCTGCTGCTGATCAGGGGTCACCTTAACGCTGCGGGACCCTCCCCGTGCCCTCTCGGTTCCTCTTGTTGCACAAAAATTCACCAAACAGCGAAATGCAAAAAGCGTTTCCAGCCCTGCAAGGAAGGGTGGGCAGGAAAGGAGAACATACCCCTCCTGCGCCCTCCTTATTTCTTCGAGGCCTTTGTTTTCTTAGAAATGTCAACCTTTCTCATGTTGTGTGTGTTACTATGTAGGTTTTTGTCTTTTTTCCCCTACCCCAATTAGATTTTGGCTGCAAATTCCTTTCTACTGTGCAAGTGTGTGCATATGTTCATATAATTGTGTAGTGTTTACATAGAAAAACTTAGTATGTCTCTATTGTCCACATATATAAATACCTGTGTTTTATGTTTGTATGGCTATATACTGTACATAGCATATATACTTGAGCAATATAGGTTAATATATACTGTGTGAGTACATGTGTGTATACTCTAGGCACACGCTCTGTGTGTATATATATGTAGTAAATGCTGTATACACACATTTATTCACCATATATTTTTAATTCAAGTATATAGGCAATATGAATACTTAGTTATGCTCTTGGGATTTCTCTACACGTTTTTAGTGAAGAGCAGCAGTGAAGCTGACCTGGAGCAAAGCTGTGGCTCCTCTGCTTGCTAGGAGTAGGCAGAGACCCACGCCGATTCGCAGCATCAGGTTTTCCTGCCTGCTTCAGAAACACCCTGCTCCTCTTCAGTTTGGTGCCTCAAGCACACAGACTGTAGGAAAGTTGCTCCTTTTTCTTTATATATGTTTTAGTTGCTGCCTGAATTGCTTCAGCCTGTAAGTAGTGATGGGTCATTTGCAAAGTGCCTGCCCAGACCCTGGCTGGGGGGTTTGCAGTGGGGCTTCCAGTTCCCGCAAAGCACCGAGCCGGTGCCTGTGCCGGCTGCGTTCCCCTGGCCGAGGCTGGGTCCAGGCGCCAGCCGTGGGGAGCACCTCCTGAACCTCCTGCCCATGAGGTCTTCAGGACGGCCTGGGCTTGTCGCTGCGTTTCCTCCGAAGCTGGTTCATGGTGGCCTTCCCCAGCATCTCTGCGCGAGCCTGCACGGCTGCTTTCTGCGGGTACGTGGTTTCCTGGTAAATGTGGCTGTTGGTGGCTCGGTGGCCAGAAGGCAACCCATGGCTAACGCAGAGCTCTGGTATTTATTGGGAAACTCGCATTTGTTGGCCTGTGAGGAGCTTTAAATCAGTGGGTTATTTTTAAATAGATGGAAATGTTGGAGGGTCTTTTCCCGTTAAAAGTAAGAGTGGCTGTTTGAACTTGGTCCTTGGAAGTGTATGGCCTTTGCATCTTGTAGTTCCTGCTGACCAGGAGAGCTGTTTGTTAGGGTCCAGGTGGGAAAAGGTTTTTACCCAAAACATCCCCTATTTTGATATTTCAGTTACACTTCACCAAATGCAGCGGGGGTGCTGCCTTGCAGCTGACCTTTTGGCTCTTTCAGGTTGCTGATTTTCAGTCTGCCCCATAAATGCATCCTTGCATGGGTTTGCGCAGCTTTCTGTTTCTTGTCAGACATTGTAGTCCATTTGGTTTGCAGTTGATAGAGTCTCTGAAATACTGTGCTTTAAGTGGCATGCGATAATCTCTCTTGCATAGGGAGGCCTTAATGGAAGTATTTGGGTTTGACTGGAGCACAGAGATTGTGGCACCTGCAGCGGGTGACATTAGTATTAAGAATTACTTGATGGCAATGCCATTTAGAAAGAGCATTCATCATATAAACATCATGCTGCTGCTTCCAAATGTATTTTTAACTCCAAGCTCAGTGTTACCATTCCCAGGGGCACAAGCAGGGAATGCTGTTGGTCAGAGATGAATCAACCCTCTTCTCTAACGAAAAGCTTGTTGGTGTCAGACCCTGCTTGTGGGGTTGCAAATGGCAGCGGGCAGTGATTTACTCTTTTAAGATGTGCCATGAAGAGCAGGCGTGGGGATTTTCAGGACTGACACTTGAAGGAAAATGTTACTGGAAGGTCATGATTACTTTAGCCAAGAAAAGCATCCAGTGGAAGTTTATCAGGTTTAATTTTTCTGAAGCATGAAGTTTTGTCCTGCAGACTCTGGGAGGGAAACAAGGCAGTGCAACGCGGGGGGCATGTAGCAGAGGAGGTCGCTTAGGCTCCAGCATAGCTCTGTGAGAAGCCAGTTGTTTTCCTGACGCATTTGATGCTCTCAGCAGCGTGCAAACACCTGAGAGAGGCAAGGCAGAAAGCAACTCTGCTCAGAGACTACGCTGGCGTGTGCGATGCATTTGCAGGGGCTGGATTTGCCATGCCCAGGCACGAGCTCCTGGCATGTTCCCACACCAGCTGCCCTGCATGGGGACCTGTTGTCTCACAGCGTGTCCCTAGGATGAGGTTTTAATAGCGTGACTCTGACATCCCGTGAAGGTAGGGAAGCTCTTTGGGACATTAGAGGCTAAACTGCATGCGTTTGATCAGAGCCTGGCTCTGAAGGAAGCCGTTTCCCATCTTTTCTTAGCTTTGCTGTACAATGCTTGAATTTTCTTGTTACAAAGGGGGCAACCTTCCTGGTGTAAGTTAACATAGCCGTTACTGCCCTGGCTGCAGAAGGGCCAGGGCTTCAGTCCATGCTGACTTGCAGCAGCTGTGGTGTCAGCCCCAGCTTCTCTATTGCTGTGGGCATCCCTGTTTCTGTCTCGGCAGTTTCCCCACACGACTCTCTGTGCAGCGTGTGAGGTGTGACAGTAAGGAGGTCTGCGGAGGTCCTTGTTAATAGCCAGGCCTGCAAAACCAGGGGAAAGGAGGAGATAGCTGGAGTACCGAGTGATGGAACAGAATTTTTTTTCTTTTTTAGTTGTGCAAGTATGAATGTATGCAGACTTGCTTATTGTTGTTGTGAACACAGAAGCATTTTAATTCTTTTTCCTCTTTGAATCAAAGAGACCTCCTCTCCCTGCCCAGCCTCCCTGCTCAGCCCAGTGCCCCACCGGGGTTGCATTTGTCCCAGTAGCGCTATCCCAGCAAAGGTGGCACAAGCCCTCCCAAACTCCTGGTATGCAGAAAATCTTTCGATGCTCAACCTCTCCTTGGGGGAAAGCCTCCAAGTATCACTGTGTGTTTTGAGGTAATGGTGGTGTCGGGCACTGTGGCCGGAGGGGTTAGTCACGTCCTTGTGGTTTTTCCTGTCCATGTACCCACATGTACTGTTTGAGAGCACTGGGGCATTCAGACTCCCTACTTCAGAGGTCAATGACTTGAGTAGAAGGTGCCGGGTCCCGTGTCAGCACAGTCAGTGCTCAATGAGAGCGAATGTTCCTGTCTTGGCACTGGATAATTGGTATTTTCTGATAATGGTAAGGGAGAAAGTCTTCGTTCAGTGCAAGTCTGAGTGTCAGCTGCTAGCTCCTGAACAAAAGTGTCTTAGCAGCATTTGGCGATGGACAAGAAGTCATTTTCTGATTAGGATTTCTTTTTTCTCTGTTACTATGATTATTGTGGACATCTCGTCTCACTTACCTGTTCCAGTCCTGCCTGCAAACGTTGGATTGGATTAAACTTTTATTGCCTGCTAGAGAGTAAAACCCAGTAATACTTTGCCAAATAGTATTTACATTTTATAGCATGTGCTGGGGTGTGTTTACATTGCCTGAGATGTGCAGGACACCTGGGAGGGAAATGCTCGACTGTGAATCTTGAGTTATTCTGCTGTCTTCAGTCCCCTGTTTCCATCCCTTGGCCTCCTTCTTTATTTAATCTTCATGAAGCACAGCTTGGTTGAAATACCAGCTCTAGTTAGCACAGGTGAAGAAAAGGACTGGGTTCTGCAACACGGGATGTGCACTGGAGGGTGATCAGCCAATCCTGGCTGTAGCAGCAATAGCCCCTGCAGAAGCTCTGGTGAGCGTGGAGCAATGCACAGACCCTGTTTTAAGCAGGGGAAATAAATGAAGTATGTATCAAACAAAGTATATTCTAATTTTAGGGTATGAATGTGCAGAGAAACATACCTCTTTGGAACATATATAGTCAAGATGTCCCTTTCTTGGTCTCTCTAGACAGCACCAGCCATTTGTCCTTCAGATTGGGAAGATAATTTGTAAACCGAAGCCTAGGACTGAATGTTACCTTGTAATTGCAGATGACATGCAATAGCTTCTCCCCGCTCTGTAATTCCCTTGCAGAGATTACCTGTGCTGCTGCTTACCCCAGGTTTGGTGAGGGCCCGACCATGAGGGAGCATGAACCCCAGAGAGCCCATCCCAGCTGAAAGCCCGAAGTTTTGCAGCCAAGACACAGGGAGCAGCGAAGGGGTGGCAGCCACACGCCTCCTGTCCTGGCTGCCCTGATTGAGCATGGCCACGGCCAGCCCAGCTCAGCACCACCCCGGGCTGCACAAGTGGTGGCAAACCAGCTGCTTAATTCCCTGGGCTCCCTTGGTTTTTTGTTTTCATCCTTTTTTAGCTTTCTGCAGAATTTTGTAAATGAAGTGTGGGTGGATTTTGGATCGGAGACAGACAGAGTTGCCCAGCAGGAATCTGGCAGGATTGAAATTTTGAAATACCTCCAAGAGCAGAGTGGGAGCACTTTGCTCCCCTCTGTCTTAGCTCTGTCCTCTGCCTGTACCATAAGAGAGCTGATCAGCTGCCAAATGTCCCTCTCTAGGCAGACCCAGCAGTTTTATCAGTGTCCTCCCAACCCTAAAAGATGATGCCAAAAAAGGGCTCCTTTTGTCCTTCATTTTGGGGGGCTGCTTGCTTTTTTCCTCCCTGTGTGGATGTGGCAGAGGCAGTGTCTGTCTTGCACAGCACATTTGGAAAGATGCTGTTGGAGGGTGGCTGTAGTTTGGGGTCCCCCTGTGCCGCCCAGCTTTCTGCTGCTATCTCAGTGTCTTGAGGATTTGAAACCAGCTTTCTGCAATTACAGTAATAAGCTTTTTCTTCTTCCCGAAGGATTCCTACCAGCTCTTTTGTAACTTGGAAAACAGTTTCCCAGGTACCTGCTTCCTTGGCCCTTGTGGGAATGCTGCTGGAAGCACCCCAATTGCCAGGATGGCTGCTGTGAGCATTAATGCTCCTTCAGGCCCCAAAAGAGGCGTTCAGCCCCATTTGCCTGCTGAAACACACTGAAGCAGCCGCCGGGCTCAGGCTGGCGGGAGGCTGCTCTGGGGAACGGGTTGCCACGGGACTTACAGCCCGGGCAAACGGAGCTGCCTTGCCCTCTGTGTCCTCACTGCCCACACAGAGTCATTCCCATCGGCTGGAAGGGGACGCGGAGGGAATTTCCCTTTTGCTGAAGAAAACCAGCAGTCTCCTGTTTGGTTTTGTGGTCGGTGGGGAGAGCGAAAGAGCATTTGCCTTGTGGGAAGCTGAAGGAAGGGTCCAGGGGGTTGTATGCATAGGGCAAAGGAGAAAAAACCCACAGCCTTTTGTTGTAGTTGTTTCTTGTAGTTATTTTTAAGGCCCACCTTCTGATTTTTTTGAATTTTTGAGAGCACTGAAATTACCTAAAGAGCTGGCTCTGCTGCTACAACTGTGGGAACTGCAAACCTTCCTAGGGTGGCGTTGCCTCCAGGCAGGACTGGCCTCCACAGGGTGCAGGGACTCTTCCCACCGCAGCTCAGCCCTGAGGCACGGAGTGTTCAGGGCTCTCCCATCCAGCCACACCGTTCACCTGCAGCAATATACATAGGCAGTCTATTTAACTAGTCCTGTTCTTGAAGAAATCACTGAATTTTGAACATCTCCTTTCTGGGAGCAAACCTCCGTGTTTTCCCTCGTGGTGTGTGTTTGTGGGTTGGTGCTGTTCAGCAGGGGCCAGCCCTGCGCCAGCATGTGCAGGACCGTGCTGGGGTTGGGAGGTTCAGTGTATGAAAAGGACAGCTCTGCAGTAGGAGCACCCAGTTTTTCCTTTGACCGTTAGGAACAGACGCTGTCTGCTCTGGCTTGATGACCTCGGCCTTGTTTTAGTTTTATCATAGAATTAAAAAATGAACTGTGCCCTCGCTCTCCTCCAGACCCTGCCCGCCGGGGTCCCCTCTCCCAGCCCGGCAGGGCCCAAGCCATGCTGTCTCAGTTCTTCCTTCCTCCAGGTTTTTATTTGCTCTGCATTTGTGAACTGCTCCGATAGCTGGGGGAACAGAGGAGCACATCAGTGTCGCTGGGGCAGGGCGCTGGGGTGCTTTTGCAGCTTCCCGGAGGCACTGGAAGAGTCTTTTCCCAGTGTTTCTGGTTCTGCTGGAGCCGAGGCTGCCCTCGCCTCTCACCCGAAAGCCTTGCCGCTACTGCTGCTAAAAATAATCCTGCTAATCCGATGGCCATTGATAGTAGGGGTGCGAGAACTGCGTTTGAGTGCTGTTAGTGCCTGGATCAGGGGCCTGGCAGTGCTGAGGGCGGTGGCACTCGCCTGCCTCTTGCCAGCCCAGGGCTGTGCTCAGTGTCACAGCCAGTGTGGTCCCGTCCCCTGTCCCTGCTGCCTGTGGCTGGGTCACTCCTCCTGTCGTCCCTCCCCTGTGCACGGGCTGCAGGCTTGGATTTGGAGTTTGTGAAACACGAAGTTGAGGAGTGGGCTGTTTGTTTTAGCACCATGGCAGCCGTGTTTTCTGCTAGCACATCCTCCTCCTTTGTGCTGCCTCTGCAGCAGCCGGGGATGGCAGTGACAGTGAGGGCATGCTCGTCCTGCTGACCCAAGCAGGAGAGGGGAGAAAGAGGCCGCCAGGCAGTGACTCATGGCAGGATCTGGCTTTGGATGCTCCGATTCAGCCTTTAGAAGAGCCTGTCTCCCTCCATCTCTCCATTAACTACCTGTAGTCTTCTCTCCCCTTGTTTTCACTAAAATTAGGGAGTGTGATGGCCTCAATTTGGTGAACACGCTCACCCACTACCACCACCAAGCCATGCCAGCAGGTCCTGGCGCTGCTGGGATTTGCGATCTCCTTGGTGCCGTAGCATCCAGGGAACACGCTCTGGATCCACAGGCCCCCCTCACAAACGTGTCTGGTTGCAGCCCCACAGCATGGCACTGGCTCGCGTCGGTTGTCTCCTACTCTTATGGCACCATAAGGCACCCGGGAGGGTTAATTTGGAGGGAGTGTTGCATGGAGGGACCCTCATTATCCTCATCAGTACTTAGGGACAGATTTTTAGTTTGGTTCCTCTGGGCTAACATACAGCGAGCTGTTGCCCTGCGGGGTCATGGTGCAGGTTTACGCCGTAACTCCGCTGCATTGGGCATATTCAGAGCTCGACGGGTGGGGGTCAGCCCTTCCGTGGCTGTAGTGCATCACCGCTTTATTAGTGTCTCAACTGGCTTGAACAAGACTAAGCATTTCTCTCTTTCTCCTCTTCTTTTGGACTTAAGAAGGAGCCTAGATTTTCCCTAGGTGCCCAGGACAGCCATAGCATTGACCCAAATTTCTAGAACTGCCAAGAGAGCAGAGAGGCTCCTGGTGCAGCATCTGCCCAGCTCAGACCAGGGTCTGCCTCTCTGCTCCCCAGCTGCTTCGAATGGCCGTGTTGGGCAGCCCAGGGAGGAAACACAAACCTTTAGGACCTTCTTAAAAAAAGTTATTTATATATCATTTTATCTGTAAGTGAAATACCACTTCTGGCCTCAGACACCCACCAGACTGGCTGAGGTCGGGCTGGGGACGCGGGCAGCCCTGGGCACCCTGACCTCCCACAGCCTCTCCTCCCTGCTCACCTCTGGGAAACCCCAAGGGGGCCTTTCCTTTGGCAGGGAGCAAAAAAATGTGTATTTTTTTCCCTTTAATTACCAGACTAATGCAAACTGACTAGGGGGTTCCACCCTTTGCAGGGGCCTGTGCTGCACCCCCTGCTCCAGGCTGCGGCCCTGGGAAGACTGCTCCGGCCATGCAGGCAGTGCCGGCTGCGCTCGGTGGGGCCGGACACGGCGTGTGCGGGCAGCAGCTCGTGAGAGCTTGGAGGCACAAGGCGTAAGGGAGACGGAAAGCGTTGGTGGCCTTCGTGCTGGCCTCTGGGTGAGAGGGAATGTTATGCCACGGGGCAGAGGGAGTGGTGGCAGCAGCTGAGGATTGTGCTCTGGGCACAAAGTGTGGAGCTGAGAAGTGGATGCTTTGCTTTCCCAGCGAGTGCACACGCTTCTTTTCTTTGCTGGTCTTATGCTGAAAAGCTGAGATTTATGTACTGTATGGAAAAAAAAAAAAAAAAAAGAAAAAAAAACAGAAAAAAAGGAAAAAACCCCCTAATGTTCCAAAATAAATGACAGTATATTTTGTACTTTGTAAAGTGTTAATTAAAATGAAAAAGAATAAAAAGTGAAACATATGCTGTCTGCTTTTGTACTGATCAAACTGATGAAAATAAAGCAGAGCTTGGCATTGTCTATAAGATGTAGCTTTCTTATTGTTTCGACCTATGGCCACACTGGTGGGCCTTGCTCCCACTGGTGGGCCACCAGTGCCCTTTGCCTATGTACACCCATTTAGGAAGGTCAGCAGATGTCCCTGAGGCTCTCCAGTGTGCTGGAGCTGTCACCAGGTGCATTTTACCCCCAAGGGATGGTAAAAGCCACCATCTTCTCCATCCTGCTGCTGTTCCGTGGGAGCCACCAAACCTGCCCCATCCCGTTCCCTTAAAATAAGAAGTTGGGGGGATACTGCTAGTGTATTTGCAAGACTTACTTAATTTTTACATGCTCACAGAAGGATGTGAGATGCCCGGGAGCCTGGAGGGCCCCAGCAGAGACTGTGATGGGACATCACCCAAGCCCTGCACCCCAAGAGAGGCAGGGGAGAATTGTCATCCCCTCGCAGACTATTTTAGGGCAGTGGCAGCTGGGTGCTGTCCGAGTCTCGGTAAGCAATGCAGCTGCGCAGTGTCATTGCCACACACTTCTTGGCAAGGAGGAGCTGAAGAACCTGGCTGAAGTGTGCAAGCAAAAACAGTGAAATTAGGTGTATCATCACCCCATCACAGTTATAACAATTTATAATGGACGTTTAAAAGGGAAGCAGCTCATCTACATAAACTGTGGTCAAGAAAAGTATCTTCTTTTTAGCATAGTGTAACCCATTTTTGACTCTTCTGGTCAAGTATAGGAGCATTCACATAAGAATTTAGTATGGGATTGCTAATCTGGAATGCAGCCTTAATGCAGAGCATTGCTTTGAGGGTTTAATCCAATTAAAAAAAAAAAAAAAAATCAACACCCACACTGTCATACACTCTCAGCACCGCCTGCAGCTACCTGCAAAAGCGACTGGGGTCTTAGGGTAAATACACAAGATTTAGGCTGTTGCACTGGAGCCTAGACCCCCCTAAGACACTGCACACACTGAGAGGTTTTTAGCATTTGTATTTTTTTTTTTTTTTTTACTTTACCTGACCAGGCTCATGCCCTTGTGCAGAGGGGCCTGGGGGGGTGCTCCAGCCCCTTGCAAAAAACGCTACAAAAATAGATCCTGATGAGTCATGATGAAGTAACATTATTTCAGGAGTACTTTGAATGCTTCAGGCTAATTAGTAGTTCTCCGAGTAATTTGTTTTTGAAGGATCCTGTAGAGAAAAGACTTTGCTGTAATGTAGCAGGTGCCTAAAATAGTCTTTGTTTTATGGGCTTTCATATCTTTTATTCCCAGTTAGGCAGTGTGCTGGTAGACAAGCCCAGCCTTGCTATGTGGGAGGCTCTTGGAAGGGCCGCGGGAGCCCTGTTGGGGCCAGCTCTCCTGCAGGGAATTGCCAGCAGCCCCTTGGCATGGCAGGTTGCAGACAGGGAATTTGGGCACGGATCTCTCACCTGCAGCCCCCGGCCCCAGGCTTATTAATAACACTTATTAAGTGTTGCAGCCGTGCTCCATCCAATGTGCTTGGAACTGTACATGTACACGGCTCTGCACGAGTGTCTAGTCCTGAAGCACTTTCAGGCTATTTTAAGCCTAACCAGACAGCGCGGTGGTGTTTGGAGGGCGAATTACTCTTGCTAATCAATGTGAAATCAAGTAGGTTATTTTAGTTCTAATTTCAGCTGCTCTCCGTGTGCTTCCCTAGCCTCCACCCCCGCCACACTGCAGGTATATTTAGGGATACAAGTATATTTTGCATTGGCTAATTTGCTACTTTGAAGGACAAAATGGTGCAAAATAGCAGCGTTACTCCCACCGGCCCTTGCCTCTCGGCAGCATTTCCCTTGCCAGGCCCTGCCTGCTGACGGCATTTCCTGTGCTGGCCTCTGCCTGCCAGAGGCATTTCAGCTGCCAGCTCCAGCCTGCTGGTGGCATTTCACCTCCTGACCCCTGCCTGCCAACAGCATTTCCACTCCCAGCCCTGCCTGCCAGGGGCATTTCCCCTGCCAGTTCCTGCCTGCCGGCAGCATTCCCTGCCAGCTCCTGCTCGCTGGCAGCATTTCGCCTGCCAGCCCCTGCCTGCTGGTGGAATTTCCCCAGCTGACACCTGCCTGCCAAAGAAATTTCCCCTGCCAGCCACTACATGTCGGGGGCATTTCCCCCACTGGCACCTGCCTGCCGGCAGCATTTCCTCTGTCGGCCCCAGCCTGCCCACAGCACTTCCTCTGCTGGGCTCTTGCCTGCCGACGGCATTTCCCATGCCTGCGCCTGCCTGCCGGTGACACTTCCCCAGCTGGTGACTGCCTGCCAGTGACATTTCCCCTGCCTGTCCCTTCCTGCCGGCTACACTTCCCCTGCCAGCCCCCTGCCTGACAGCAGCATTTCCCCTGCCAGCCCCCTGCCTGACAGCAGCATTTCCCCTGCCTGACTGCTACACTTCCCCTGCCAGCCCCTGCCTGCTGGCGGCATTTCCCCTGCCAGCCCCTGCCTGACAGCAGCATTTCCCCTGCCAGCCCCTGCCTGCTGGCGGCATTTCCCCAGCTGGCACCTGCCACTGTCAACATTTCCCCTGCCGGCTCCTTCGTGTCAGGGCCGTTTCCTCTGCCCCACCCCGCCTGCCGGCAGCATTTCCACTGCCAGCCCCTACATGCCTTCCAGCACATACATTTATGCCCTGGGGGTCATTACACCACAGCAGGGCTCCTGTGCAGCGCTGGCCCATCGGTCATGGGGGGGGGGGAGGCAGCATAAATCTCTCAGGTTGTGGCTGGCTTTGACAGATAAGTGGCAGGGGGAAGATTGTATTTAGTTTTCTATTTTCTGAGCCTGTTCTTCTTAAATAAAACATTTGTCTTTTAGTTATTTCCTAGATACAGGGAAGAGTGCTGCTACAGGAACAGTGAATTAGGGCCCAGCCCAGCCTTTTTCATCCGCTTGCTCCAGTTTTCTTATATCCAATCTCCAAATGTATTTGGCCCCAGCTCTTCCCCTGTCTCTGTGTTCCCCAATTTGCAACCTGCTGTTGGGAGACCATCTGGACCTGGGCAGACCCACAGGGAGCAGCAGGTGCTGCCCAGTGGGGAGGGAAGGGGCTGGGG